>SNQJ01S0072517.1:0-17403 GCA_010110895.2 Picea sitchensis
GTGATTTAATTTTGTTTGAACTTTTGTCTATTTTAATCGAGTTTTTTCTTCTATAGTGTGTAACGAGTATTCAAACCTTTGTTGGAGGAAACCCACTCCATTCTCGATAAACCTACTAAATATATTCCTGCAATAGATAGTTTTACTCTAATAGTTTCATTACGAGTAGATAGATGTATTGTGAGAGTTTATAGATAGATCTATTTTGGTTTAATAGCTTTGTATTGAATAGGGGATTTATGCTTAATTAATAATTCTTAATATTCTAAACGAGATATGATATTGTAGATCAAATCCAACTTTTTAAACTAAGTTATCTAAGTATTAATAGCTTTGTATGAGATTGAGCATATGTAACTTAAGTATGAACAAGTTACACACCTTGTATGAATATATGATTTTAATAAATGAAGAGATCCAAGAATCTATTTTAGTTGAACCAATCTGTTTTCATCAAGATTGCATGAGTGTATGACAGGATAATCAGAAACACAAAAATTCATAATACTATGCTCACACAAGAGTTGATACAAAGTGTCTCACTCGCACTCTATACATTACATAGAAATGAGCTACATATATATAGGAGATTAGAAAACTCAACAAACTCCTAACAAAATAGATCTGATAAACATCTTGGACTATACTTAGACATTCTCGGAAAAATTCTGGAATTATTGTTCTAGAAATATACTAATTTATTCATTTCTCAATTATTCCTAACACTCCCCCTTAATGGAGAAATGAATTTTCTACAACACCCAACTTGTTTCTACAAATTTCAAATTTATCCTTTCCAACAACCTTAGTAAATATGTCTATCACATTATCAATTGTATTACAATATTCCCAGTCAATTTCCTTTAACTGTATCTTCTCTCTTACAAAATGGCACAATATGTTTTTACCTAGCACAATACACTAGGTTGTTCGCCAGTTTTATGGAATTTTGATTATCACACTTGATAATTGTAGGTACTCGTTTATTTTCTCCAACATCTTCAAGGATTCATCTAAGCCATATTACTTCATAGGTAGTGCTACATAACACTTTATACTCAGATTTTCTGGATGAAAGGGAAATAGTTGGTTGTTTCTTACTACTCCATGATACAACTCCATATCCAGAACTGAACACATATCCACAAATTGACCTACTGTCATCTAGATTTTCAACCCAATTAGAATCGTAATGACCTTTCAACTCAACATTATAATCATTAGTATATTTAATACCAAAATGAACAATCCCTTTCAAATATTCAAGAACTCTCTATGTTGCTTTCCAATGATTTTCATGAGGCTTAGCCATGAATTGACTAAGTATATGGACTAAATATGGAATATTTGGCCTGGTTGTAGTGAGATAATTCATATTTCCCACCAACTATCAATACAAAGTGTCATTCATCTCTTTTTTTATCATCATTGTTGAGCTTAATATTTTGTTCTAATGCAGCAGAAACTGCTTTACATTCATTGATATTAAACCTATTGAGTAACTTCTTTGAATATTTATTTTGTGTGATCAAGGTATTACAATTGTCCCTCCATAAATCAAGGCCTAAACAATAGTGTCCAAGATCTTCATCTGAAATACCTATCACAATTGTCTCTTGATATATTCAATCAAATGAGTAGCACTTCATGTTATAATAATAACATCAACATATAAATATATCAAAGAAATATGGTCATTTTCATCCTTCTTGATATAAATGTTTGGGTCACCTTTACATTGGATGAACCCTTGCTGAAAGAAGAAACTATAATTTTTTCTACATGAAGAATTGGGTGTTTGTTTAAGCCCATATAAATTTTTCTTCAACCTGTAGACAATATTATCCTAACCCTTATTTACAAACCCCTATGGTTTAACAAGATAAACCTCTTCTTTTAATTCTCCATTTAGAAAATATGACTTTACATCTAACGAATGTAGCATCTAATTATATTTAGTAGTAAATGCTATCATTATTCTCATTATGTTCATTTTTTCTATTGGTGCAAAAGTATCATCATAGTCTATACTCTATTTCTATGAATAACCCTCTCCAACCAATCTTTCCTTATATTTATTTATGCTTCCATCAACATTAAATTTTGACTTGAAGGTGTGTGCACGAAGTTAGAGGTCGAACAAGAGGAAAGGGGGTCAACAAGAACATGCACTCGTATGAACGCCTGCATGTTATCAAAAAATCACACAGGTTCCTAACCATATAGGTTTTTAACTTTCCAAACCTACAATCAAGTTTCCACATAGGTTTAGTGGCAGGAGTACATGCGTTTTCCTAAGAGCATTTGTGTGTTCCTAGGAACACACATGCATTCCTCTACTAAACAATTTTTAAGGGGAAACAAGTGCAATATGTCCTCATTTGCAAAAATCATGCTCCCATTTTTACCCTCATTGAGCAAATAGACAGAAGATAGAGAGGAGAAGCAAGGTGAGGAGCTTTCCACCATGTCCCAATCAATCCAGATATGTTTGATTTCTTTTATTTTTCTCCTAATTTAGTCATTTCTGATTTAGTCGTTTTCTCCCAATAATTTGAATAAAAGAAATTTGTCATTTTCTATTTTCATTAAAAAACCAACCTAATTTACATGCCATGGCCTATTAAATTGCAACCTATATAATCAAATGGAACCCGGAGATAATGAAAACCACTTAGAAGAAAACCAAGGATATAAAAACCCCAACCCACCACAACCACCCAATGTAAACACTCAAATTGATGAGGGGTTGGTTATATTAAGAACCATTGAGGAACAATTAAGGGACACTAGAGATCCTAGCAAAGTCTCATTGGCCACTTCTTTGGATGTCATTGTGAATTCCATTACAAGTTCCCGAGGGAAATTGACCTTTATTTCTAATTATAGGGAAAGAATGTATGAGTACTATAGCACCAGTTTAGACAGAAACCAAGTCAGATACTTGGGTATTTCAAATCAATAAATATTATCTATTTTTACGGATCCTAGAAATGGACAAGAACTACCATTGACCAATAAACAAATATCTATTGATTGGTGCATCCATCCCAAGATTAGTTAAAACTAAATGGATAGGTGGTATATGGTATATGATGAACCTCCATGCAATAACGTGGAGGTGCCCTTATATTTTCTGAGAAAATTATGGGATGAGTTTATTTTGGGTAAGCATGGAAACTACTTTGACATGGGTAACCTACAAGGGGTGGGTCAAGGGTCCACACAGGACCGAGAGAATGCTAGGATTGATCCCATGTTAGGTCCTCATCCACTTAGGAAAAGGCCTAACTCCCCTACCCAACATCCTCATATTGCAAAGATCTTACAATAGGTACAACTAGACATTTCATCATTGACTCATAGCCTACTGCAACATAATAGCTTTGTTTCACTATCTTGATAGGAGGTTCCTGCTAGTGAAGTTGATAGAGGGATTTGAGCTTCAACATGCACAAAAAAGTACAATGAGGAGATGGGACATGGGCATGGAAATTGTCCATGTGAAACTCACAGATGATCGAGTTGTGGGTAGATATGTTATGGGCCTATGGATCCCAATGGAGAACATAGCTTCATGGAGGAGGTTAGCGTATTAACCCTCTCTATGTTCTTCATCATTATATATTTATTTTTTATTTTGTGTATTTATATCGATATTTTATTGTATGTTGTTTTTTAGTAGTTATGACCAAGTAGTAGACCCTTTATGGCCATTGATACATCCATTCCTAGCTCCACCATTGATGCAACATTATAGGCATGATGCTTATTGGGGTGCACCCCACAAACATCTATGTGTCACATTTGATAAATTCACCATATTCATTTCTTTATTTTATGGCATCCTCAAATTTTTAATGTTCTTGTGTTGCTACAGGATTTGGGACAAGGCAATGTCAAGGAATGTCCATCCATGATGGACAATAAATCTACATCAGAAGTATCATGTGTAGAGTTAAATCTCATATAATTCTCTAATTTGTTTGTGTTTATGTTGATGAATTTTACTATTTGGTACTAATACTTCAATATTATTAATATGTATGCAGGTTGCTCACATATTTCCTAGTTATAGTACTACTACACTCCTTGGGCATTTGTTATTTTATTTTGGGTTACCTTTCTCCATTCCTAAGGAGTTGAAATCACTTATATATTCTCTAGGGGTCTATCACTATTGAACCTCAACATATGTCTTATTGCATGTATCCTTAGTGTATTCACATGTAGGCTACCTATCTGCGCCACCTCTTCCATCGCATCCATCGACAGTGGATGCACCTATATGCCACCCACCCTCACCACCATTTCAATCGACCCCATCCATTGATTCTTCCACATTAGAGGTTTCCTCGAAGAAGGTTGTACAACCTAGTTCTCCATGTGCTAACAAATCTCAATCAAGGACCAAGATATTCACGGTGAGAAAATGTGTTTATGATAATTTTTATGTATCATGAATTTGATGACACATATTTGTTTAATTTTCTTCTCTTGATCCTTGTAACTGATGTAGGGTAGAAGCGCAGAGAGGTTGGGGTCATGGAGGAGGGTAACACCATCATGATTGATAGTAGCATATGTTGTGAGTTGTTTTAGGCTAAATTACAAAGTATCATTTTGTATGTCTATTAATTCATTGAGGAAAAAAACTTATAACAATGTTTTTTCTTTGTGCGGTCTCCAAAGAAAATAAAGATAGATTTCCAGGCTACTCCTGAGGGTGGTGATGTTGGAAGTGGTTAATGATTGACCAACTACTGCCATTTTGTATCTAGGACACCATATGGATGGTTTTTTTTTTTATGTTAGGGAACTTGTTGTCGCTTTGTGTATTGGGCATGAGTTGCAATTTTTGTAAAAAATGTACAATTTGGACAATGTTGAATATCTATGTATATATATATATATATATACATTTCATGGAACATGTTTTTATGAATCTCATTGTTTCTGCATTTTATGTTGATGAATATATGAATTTCAAAGTGTATCAATTTTATGTGTATTAATCCCTTTATTTTTTTCTAAAGTTATTTTAAATAGTTGCATTACGCATTAAAGAATATCTTATGGTGGAAAAAATTTCTAAGTGCTAAATCCATAAGGAATTAATGCTTCCCAAGTAACATTGCTTGCTAATCAACCATGTATCTCTACATAATCGATAGGTCATTCCTTCAAATTATTTGCATGAATGTTGTGGATATCCATATGATAAATCACAACGAACAATATGGACTACCTCTTGAATTATATCCATCTAAATACAATGAAAATCGACCTTCAAATAATGGTCACTTGAAAATATGGTGACCTAAAAAATTGCATATTACAATACTTTATTATAGAAATGAATTTTCTCATTTATCTTCTACATTTTTGTAAATCACTTAACAATCTCAGCTCAATTTTATATCAAATTAACCTCCATAAATAGTACTCGAGTTACTCAATTATGAATATGACATAGGCTAAAATTAAATTATGTAACTACACAACATTTGGACAACCCAAACACTTTATATATATTTAGAATATGAAGTACATGCACCTACAAATATCTTATCACGGTTTGTTACAAGTCGGTCTCTTCAAACCCTACCGAGGGAAACCATAAGATAACATTATCCAATAGCTCAATCTATTAGAGATCATCAACAAGATAGCATACACAATGGTAAGTCCTTTTTGGAACCTACATTTGTATCCCACAATTGTAGAAGATCAACTCTCTCTATCTTCTTGATAACAAGCACATTAGGTAGCACTAGTGTTTTCAAATGTAAAAAAACCCTAACTTATTCTCTTACCAAAGATACATGATAAAAATATTTATTTTCCCCTCTAGGTACACGTCCTAGCATTCCTAGTCTCCTTAGGAAAAAACCTTGACCCTAGTCTTCCCTTGTCATTCCTTTCAGAAGCCTAGTTGTTAGTTTCTTAGTTGCTTCAGTCCATATTTTGACCATTTTCTAGTGCACAAACATTATTCCCCTCTTTCTATGCATGACATATATAAAATCATTTGATTTATGTGTAATCCTTCATAAATGCCAAAAAGACTAGTGAATGACTCATTAATGCACTCATGTTTGTTTAGGTTGTGTAGTGGGTATATGTTAATTTTTGTAAACCGATCAATTATTAATAACATTATTCAATATTCTATGATCTCCACTAAACTTATTGATTTTTATCAATACAATGAGAGAGTTCACATGGAAGCTATATATTAGAATTGGTATCATTTTCCACCTACAAAGAAAGGTTTTGAGGTTACATTTCATGACACACCATAGAAAGTAATGATATGCTTCCAAAATTCCTCCAGGGATAGTTGAAACCATTATTCTTTTCCCTCCACCATCTATGAGAGTTTATTTCACATTCCTACGCAATTTTTGGGTTAGAGCACTCAAGCAGACAAAGGACCCTCCCAAAACAAATCCCACAAATTTTTTCAAGACATGATATTGTCATGCCTTGCCATGCCATGCCATTCTCATGCCTTGAAAATACATTCCATGGAATTCCATTTCCATGCCATGCCATTGCCATGTGATTTCCATGCCTTTCCATATCATTCCATTTCCATTCCATTGACATGCTTTGACAAGACATGACATTTCCATGCCTTGTCATTCCATGCCATTGCATCCCATTTCCATTCCAATTCTATGCCTTTACATGCCATGCCATTTCCATTCCAATGATATGCCTTGCCATGGCATGCCATTTCCATGCCAATTCTATGCCTTGCCAAGCCATGCCATTTCCATGCCATTGTCATTCCATTTCCATGTCTTTCCAAGTCATGCCATGCCATGCCATTGTCACGTAGCTTCCCATTTTAACCTACACAACAATAAATATAACTTTCCACCACATTTATGCAAGAAAAACTCAAATCAAAATGTGGATTGCAATGAAACAAGAATAACAAACAAATAAACCTTTCTCATCCCAAGAAATAAAAAAAAACATTTCTATGGACACGACTTAAATTTATATCACAAAGTTCCTTTTCATCTGATGAAGTGTTTATGACATTTTAAGTGCCTTTCCCGTCCATGACATGCCATGCCATGCCATTTCCACACCTTTCCATGTCATTCCATTCCATTTCCATGCCATTGTCATTCCTTTCCAAGCCATGCCATGTCATTTTCATGCCTCACATTTCCATGACACGCCATGCCATGCCATTTCCATTCCTTTCCATTCCATGCCATTTCCATGTCTTTATAATCCATGCCATGTTATTTCCATGCATTTTCATGACATTTCATTGCATCCCATTTCCATGCCTTACCATTTTCATTCCATTCCATTTCCATACCATACTATTTCCATGTCATGCCATTTCCATGCCATTTCCATGCCTTTCCATGCCATGCCATGCATTGCCTTGTCATGACATTCCATTTCATTCCTTTCCTTTCCATGCCTTGCCATGCCATGCCTTTCCTTGATATTCCATGTCATGCCATGTCATTCATTTCCAAGCCATGCCTTGCCATGACATGTCATTTCATTCATTTCCTTGTCATGCCATGATATGCCTTGCCTTGCCATGACATGCAATTTCATTCATTTTCTTTCCATTCCCTTCCATGACATGCCTTTCCATGACATTCCTTTCATTTCCATGTCATGCCATGTCATGCCATTCCTTTCCAAGAGATTCCATGTCATGCCTTTCCATGACATGTTATTGCATGCCTTGCTTGCCATGACATTGCCATTCCATTTCAATGTTTTTCCATGCCTTTCCATACCATGCCTTTCCCATTTAATGGGAAGTCCCAAAAATCACAAATAAATAAGGAAACTATACTTGTTATAAAACTTGTGATTAATATGTTTAACTTAAAAAATATTACAAGTTACAACTGAACAAATATAACAACCCTTAAAACAAGTAATCATGCAACAAAAGGGGGTTGAAAATGAAAGCCTAAACTAGGGTTTAGATAAAAAAATTCTTTATGAAATGGAAGATGACACATAAATTCCCTATAATATTCAAGATATAAATCCCTAAAGGGATGAAACTTATGACATAAATTTAATAAAAGTTGTCAAGGTGTATTATAAGTCTGAAATATGACAATTAAACCCTAGTTGTGAAACCAATAAGGCTGGAAATTGAGGGAAATTCCTAATATAACCTTGAAATTGATGGTTTCAAGACATTGTTTGGTTCAAGAAGTGTTTATCATCTAGTTCCTTTCCATCCAATGAAGTGGTTATGAAATTTTAACTCTAGGTGAAAAATTTTGCATACCTTACCAAGCCATACCATGCCTTTCCTTCCCTAGAGTTGGCATTCCATGCCATGTCATGTCATGCCTTTTCTTTCCAAGCCATTCCATGTCTTCCTTTCCATGCCTTGCCTTTCCTTGCATGCCTTGACTTTCCATTCCTTTCCTCTCCTTGTGATGCCATGTCATTCCATGCTTTTCCTTTCCATTGCATGACTTTCCTTTCTATGCCATGCCATTCCATACCTTCCCTTTACATGACATTCCTTTCCAATACATGCCATGCCATGTCTTTCCCTACCATGACATGACATTTCATGACCTCCCTTTCCATGCCATGAATTTCCTTTCCATGACATTCCATGCCATTTATTTCCATGTCATGCATTTCCTTTCCTTTCCATGCCATGCCATGTATTTCCTTTCCATTCCATGTCATGCCATGCCTTTTATTTTCTTTCCATGACATTCCATGCCATGGCATGTAATTCCTTGTCAATCCATGTCATGCCATGCCTTTCCTTGTCATGGCATCCCATTGCATGCCTTTCATTTCCTTTCCATGTCATGTCATGCCATGCCTTGCCTTTCCATGCCATGACATGCCATGCCTTACCAAGCCATTCCATGGCATGTATTTCCTTCCCATGACATTTCATTTCATGCATTTCCTTTCCATGTCATACCTTTCCATGGCATACCATGAAATTGCTTTCCATTCCATGACATGTCATTGCAAACCTTGCCTTAACATGTCATTCCATGCCATGCCATGCATTTCCTTTCCATGCCATGCCATACCATTCCATGCCATGACATTCTATTGTATTCCTTTCCTTTCCATTTAATTTCCATACCATTTCCATGCCATGTCATTTCCATGTCCTTCCAAGCCATGCCATTACCATGCCCTTCTAAGCCATTCCATGGCATACCAT
The DNA here is from genome assembly GCA_010110895.2 of Picea sitchensis. NCBI lineage: Eukaryota > Viridiplantae > Streptophyta > Pinopsida > Pinales > Pinaceae > Picea > Picea sitchensis. The sequence goes on from SNQJ01S0072517.1 coordinate 9,209, forward strand.
TTCCATGTCATTTCCATGGCATGCCATTGTCATTCCATGTCATTTCCATGGCATGCGATTGTCATGCCATTTACATGGAATGCCATTGCCATGCCATTTCCATGGCATGCCATGCCTTTCCATGCCATTTCTATGACTTTCCAAGACATGTCATTCCATTTACATTCCTTTCCAAGACAATAAATCATATTAACTAAGTTCAAACAGGTCAATGGGAAGTCCCAAACTCCACAAATAAATAAGGAAACTATAGTTGTTATAAAAATCGTCATTAAGATGTTTAACTTAAACAATATGACAAGTTATGATAGGAAAAATATAAAAACCCTTAAAACAAGTAATCATGCAATGAAAGGGGGATAAAAATGCAAGCCTAAACTAGGGTTTAGATAACAAATGCTTTATGAAATGGAAGATGGCACATAACAACCCTAGAATATTCAAGACATCAAGCCCGAAAGGGATGAAAATTATGACAGAAATGTAATAAAAGTTGTATTATAAGAGTGAAAGATGACAATTAAAACCTAAAAATCAATCTAACAATGTTGGAAATTGGGGGTAAGTCCTAATCTAACCAAAAAAATAAGGGTTTCAATACTAGGTTAATTTAAGACGAATACAGGATAACATGCAATATCGCCACTTTCCTCAAAAAATTATTTAACACATACAAGAAATAAGCATCAACAACTTAGAAAGAGAACTTACTAGGTAAATCAATGATCATCCATGAGTTCCTAACCATAAAATCATTCACAAAACTTGAAACACAGATCTAAGGCATCTTTATAGTTGTGAAACACATATTGTCATTATTAATAGGATTTACATAGAAATAAATGTCATTGAATAGGTTTATGTTCCATCCCTATGGTGTAGTGTCATTATATTATTGATCCATAGCTTCTTTTGGATTGCATGGAAAACAACATAACTTAAAATCCTTATTGATCCATGCCTTGCCTTGGCATGCATACTGAGGGAGTAGAACATTAATTGTGAATAAATAATATTGAATCCACTACAATATTATCCTTATATTAAAATAAAAAAAAGAATGGATGTACCATAATCATTATTAAACCATGTGAAATCATTATTAAGTTGTAGGTGAATGGGCATATCCATAAAATATCATTATTAAACAAGAGGTATCGTCATACTGCACTTAGTGATTAGGTGTTGAGGTGGTTAAGGGTAGAGTATAGGTTATGCATAAGATTAGATAAATCTAGGGGGGGTGCAGTTCATGGTATAGGTATAGTTCATGGTATAGGTCATGGTCATATTCATATAAGTACTCGTATAATTACTCCATTGGAAGAAGGAAAAAAACTCAACCCTCACCTTACAGGCGAGGCTACATTTCTTTTTTACACATATCCTTTATTCGTTGTGAGACCTACCTCACCTTTATATGGACAAAGAGAGAGGGATGTAGAACTAGGGGAAAAGAGGAGACAAGGAGGGAGAGAGAATGAGGGGAAAAGAGAGTGTGAGAGTGATCCTAATGAAAAGTAGAGAGATAAAGAGGTATCACATGTAGGAGAGAAAAAGAGGAGAGATAGTGGGAAGGATGGGAAGAGATAGAGTGAGAAAGGGAGTATAGAGAGAATGTGTGAGTGTGAGATGGGGGGAAGAGAAAGAAAGAGAGGGGGAATGGAAAAGGAGTTTTTGAGTGTGTGAGAGGGAGACAAAGAGAGGGGGTAGAGCGAGAGAGTGAGAGGAAGGGGAGGAGAGATAGTGGGGAGGGGTATATGTATGAGATAGAGAGATAGTGGGAGGGAGGGGGAGAGAGAGATGGATGAAGGAGGCGGTAGAGAGATAGTGATACTGAGTGTGAGATGAAGGGGGAAGATAGAGGAAAGGGGGGTAGAGATATATAAAGAGAGAAATGGGTGGATAATAGAGGAGAGAGAGAGGGGGGGATAGAGTGAGTGAGAAATAGAGGGGGATACAGAGTGAGTGGGAGAGATATCTAAGGAGTACATTAAAGAGAGAGAGAAGGGGGGGGGGAGAATATAAGAGGAGGGAGGGAAAAAGACAAAAAGAGTAGAATAGATCTTGAGATTCAGATGGAGAGATTGAGGGATAGGGTATAAATAGAGGAGGGTAGATAAATAAGGGGAGGGAGGGAGAGAGACAAGAATTGAAGATGAGAGGTCAAGAGTGAGATGGAGAGAGATAGAGAGGGAGCTTGAATGAAAAAGAGATAAATATCAGTAGAGAGAGAGAGAGAGAGAGAGATAGAGAGAGACATTAGGGGAAGGGACATACAAATGGGAAGAGGGAGGATGAGAGAGAGAGAGAGAGAGGGACGGAGGAGGGAGTGAGATGGAGAGAGTCGAAGAGGGGGCATATAGGGAGGAAGTGGATGCGAGAGTGTGTGACACAATGAGGCAAGGTCTAGGTCTAGGTATGAGTATTTAAATTCCTTTGCAGGTCTAGTTTAAGGTAATTTCTTGCCTTACCATTCATTTCCTTGCAATGTACCACTCTTTCTAGATTGAGAGAGTGTGGGATGGAGAGAGAGGAAGACAAAGAGGGGAGGTAGAGAGTGAGTGTGTTGGACTGTGGGAGGGAGACAGATGAAGACATAGAGTGGGGATAGAAAGTGTGTGTGCAAAAGTGTGGGAGGGAGAAAGAGGTAGACAAAGAGGGGAGGTAGAGAGAGGTAGCCAAAGAGAGGAGGTAGAGAGTGAGTGTGTTAGATTATGGGAGGGAGAGATAGGATGACATAGAATGGGGGGATATAAGCTGTGTGTGCAAGAGTGTGAGAGGGAGGGAGGGGAAGACAAGGAGGGGAGGTAGAGAGTGACTATGTTAAAGTGTGGGAGGTAGAGATAGAGGAATACATAGAGAAGGGATAGAAAGTGTGCGTGGGAGGGAGAGAGACAAAGACATAGAAGGGTAGTAGAGAGAGTGTGTGAGACTATTATAGGGAGAGAGGGGAAGATAGGGAGGGAGGTAGAGAGAGAGAGATAAATGTGGGAGAGAGGGGTATATTTAGGAGAGATATTAGGAGGTATGGGTAGAGAAAATGAGGAAGGTAGAGAGAGAGAGGGAGTGCATGAGAGTGTGAGAGGGGGAGAGAGAAAGATAATGATGAGAGGTAGATACAGACATGGAGGAGGGGGGGAGAGAGTAAGACAAAGAGGATAGGTAGAGAAAAAGTGTGATAGGGAGGGAGAGTGAGATAGAGAGGGGGGTAGAGAGAGGGATAGTGAGAGGAATGGAAGCATAGAGAGAGACATAGAAGGTCGGGTAGAGAGAAAGTGAGATGAAGGAGGGGATACCGAGGAAATAGAGAGGGGGAATGAAGAGATAAAGAGGGGCACATAGAGTGATACTGATACTAATAATGAGGAGAGAGAGAAAGGGTGGAAGAGAAATGGAAGAGAGAGGGGAGGGATGGACAAAGAGGAAGAGAGAGAGAGAGAGAGAGAGAGGGATAGAGAGGGAGTGGGTGTGAGAGTCTAAGGCATGTCAAGGTAAGTTCTAGGTATAACTCTTTCCATGCCTTGTGATTTCTATGTATTGCCATGTCTAGGTCTTACCATGTATAGGATTGTGAGGGAGAGAGAGGGAGACATATAGGGGGGTAGAGAGTGAGAGTGAGAGGGACATAGAGAGGGGGGGATAGATGCAAGAGAGAGAGGAGAGAGAGATAGAAAGGGAATGAATTTTAAGAGCGCATTTGTGCTCCTAGAGAGTGCATGTGTTCTTTTGAATTAATTTGTTTTGGGTAGGATTGATAAGGTGTATGCTAACTTGGTTTTCTCGTAGTTAGATTTCATATGAAAAGCATAGTGGTTTGGTGTCCAAATTGATAAAAACCTCCATTTTTTTGAATACCCCTCTATATCTATATCTTTGAAGTTATTTTTCTATAGGATAAACAATTTATTTGTTGACGAAACTATAGACATAGATAGAGTCGGCTATGTTGATTTCAAATATATGATTTTTTTTTTTTTTACTATTTTTTATCTATTGTTTTATTCACATATATCAAAATCCGTAGAATACATACATCTCTTATTTCCGCTAATAAATTGTCTCGTCTTAACCATTTCTCAAATGAGTTATATGTAGAACTAGATGAGACCGATACCTACGATCTAAAATAAAAAATGTTTTCATCATGTTAAGACCCTCTTATACTGCACAAACACAAGATGTCGTAATCTTAGGCATATGTTGACTTTGAAAATTTTAAGAAAATATAAAATTAATATTACAAATTTCCAAAAAATACGCGACATAAAAAAATAGGTTGTCTAGAAGTGTACAAGTTTTTGGAACGAAATTCCATCGTTAAGGTACTCAACACATACATGAACAAAAACATATACCTTATATTTTGTTAGAAAAATAATATGCCACTATTATAAAAAATCAAATTTCACATAGTTATTCACAATGTCTATGAATAAAATATATATATTCGGAAATATAATTCAATTTCCTACGTTTCATCTTCTTACACCATATTCAAATTCATTGTAAAAGTACCTTGAATAATCTCTCCAAGTTAATAGATTGTTGTTTTTCCCGGTTTTCATTTCCACTAAAGCATCACGAGAGACCATCATTAGCTTGCACTCACCCTTGTATAACCACTTCGAACCTATAGAGACTTTATTCTCACGAAATTATCTTAGTTCCCTTGTTTCATTTTTCATTATAGAATCATATTATTCTTTCATAGCATCCATCCATATTTTATGGTATTTAACTTGTTCAAAATTTAAAGGTTCCTTTACTTCTGTAACTTGAATCATTAATGCATAATATTTATAACTTACAAGTGTTTGATTTGGTCTCCTTGGTGCTACACTTATTTGTGGACTTCCTTCACCTCTCATCACTATCTTTAGAAATATTCCATACATCATTACCATCCTATTTTTGACATTCATCTGTATATTCATGAAATGAAACATCTCTTATTGCAAAAACATTATGAGTGTTTGGATCATACATTTTATATTCTTTATGATCAGAACACTAACCAAAAAAAATGTGTTTGATTTCCTTGCATCATGATTTCTCCTATATTCTTTAGGAACATGATAAAATGCTTTTATTCCAAAATGTCTTACATGACTTACTATTGATGTATAGCCATAAAGTGCTTCAAAAGTATTTTTATTCTCTAAACATTTTGTTGGACTTCTATTTCTCAGATACACAACAATATTGATTTCTTCATCCCCAAAACCATTCGTGATATTTTTACCTTTATTCATTCTTTGAGCACATTCAACAAAGGTTGTATTTTTTCTCTCAACCACTCCATTTTGTTGAGCAGTATGTGGTATTGTAAACTATTGTCAAATACCATTTCTTTTCCAATATTTGACGAAGTTTCTTGATGTGTACTCCCCCCCTTGATCTAATCTGTGGATTTTGATATACCTTCCCATTTTATTTTGAACCATGTTCTTAAATTCATTAGAATATTAAAATGCATAACTTTTCTTTCTGATAAAATAGACCCAAGTGTATCTAGTTCTATCATCAATGAACATAAGAAAATAACATTCTCCACCAATTTTGCATGGGGCCACACAGATCAATATGTAATATTTCAAGAATATATCATTTCCTTTGATCTGTATGTGTAGGAAAATATTTCCTGTGTTTTTAATCTAATGCATGCCCCTCATGTTCAACATGTTGATACTTATGAATTGGAATACCCTTCACCATTTCATTCTTTTGAAGTAACATAATATCATTATGATTTAAATTTCCATACCTACAATGCCATAATTCTTTCATTGAAATAGGTGTTGATCCCAATGATTGATGATTACTCCTTGTCACATAAAGATTTTACAGTCCTCCAACTCTGACTCATGTTGCTACAACTTTGTAGCAATATTGTATGTCCTTCACAACAGATTGTGACTTAAAAAATTCAACTTTTAAATCTTGATCTATAATAGTGGAAACTGAAATTAGATTCTTCTTAATTCCTGGAACATACATCACATTCTATATTTGTTTCTCGTGACCACTAGGTAATTTCACACAAATATCTCCATAACCTTTAATTTCATGTGATCTATCATATCCTACATAGATATGGTATCCATTACTATTTGCATGATATGTATGAAACCAATCCCTATTGCATGACATATGAATTGAAGCACCAAATCGGGCATTAACATCACGAGTTTTCACCAATATAGAAACATCCAAAAAAAAAAATGATATTTTTAAAATCATTTACTGTGACATATTTATCAACAAAAATCCCTATATTCCTTCTATATTTTAACCCATCAAATTTCCTCTTCCTAGAGTCCTTAGAAACATGGCCTCACTTCCCACAATAGAATCATTCATCATTCCTCTTTACATTGGTATATCTTCTTAGTTGTTCCATGCCTTGATGGGTGTAACAACCCTAAGTAATTAATCAATTGTCAGGATTTAAATAATTGTTTAATGTATATTAGTATAATTTATTAATTAATTAATTGTCCTGGTTAAATATTTGTTGAATGAATATTGGTTTAAATAATTAATTAATTAATTTCATGATTTAAAATCTGTTTAATAAAATCCATCTTAATAAATTATTAATTATTATTTTGTATTGGAAGATCAACCCACTAATGAAAAGGGGACAATGTGGTTGACACCTAATTGTGGGAGGGTAGTTGAGAATTAAATGAAGGAAGAAGACGGTGAATGATGGGAGGGGAGGATAAGGCAAGGGGGGGACATTATTTTGGGGTGATGATATTGCAGGCTCTGTTTGGAGGATTTGGTTGTGTTTTTTTGGAGGAGTTTGATGGAGATCTGTCACAGGGGGCACCCGGGTTACTGGGGATTTTGGGCTCGGAGGGCCAGGAAACCGCAAGGGTTCCTAGAGCCAGAGAGGCTCTGTTCCTAGATAGTTGGGAGGAAAAGATTTAGTTTTCAGGTAGTTTCAAGCGGTCTTCAGAAAGTTAGCAACAATAGGAAAGAAAAGGACAAACTTCTTCTTCAAGAGGTATTTTACCAGTATTAATTTTGTATGAATGAAAGATATGGTACTAATTTTGTCTAAATGAAAGTTATGATATGTACCTATGTATTGAAATTGTGTAATATGTTGAGTAATCTGTTTTGTGACTATTTTGGACTGTATAAAATGAGAATTTAATATTTAGCTGGTTAATTTGCTAGAACTTCAACATAAATTAGTTAGATTTGTTGTAATGCAAACATAAATAGAAATTTGATGTCGTGTTCAAGAAAGGAAAAGTAATTTAGATTACAGATTTACCATTTAACTTTGAAGCCTTAGTAAAGGGTCTTACACATGGTATCCGAGTCCTGGTTTAAAAGCTTGGACTAGCGCCTACCCACCTACCCGCATATATGAAGGAAAGTTCACGAATGGAACTGTTCCAACCCAAAAATTGAAACAACTTATAAATAGTTATATTGAAATCTTGGATAAATTTTTGAAGGTAAATATATATTGAAATCAGCCCTGAAAACCTGCAACCTAAAAACCTTGGGAAAGAGGGGACCTGAAACCCTTTAATTAGATATAAATCTGGGCCCGAGGGCCAAGCTTACACTCAAATATCCACCTCCACCTCCACCTAACCTACAAGCCAAGACCACAAATTGTTTTATATATAGATCTATATATATAAACATTATGCTCATTGAAAGTAAAATGGTATAATATTTTACATAGTGAAAGTGTTAAATGAATTTTAACACTTGCTACAAATAAACCAACAATTAATAAAAGAATATATATATATATATATATATATATATATATATATCAATTATGCCCAGTNCCATATATGAATAAACATATATAAAATATATGTATTTATAACTATAATAATAATAATAATAATAATAATTAAATAAAAATTATTGGTCCTGCTACACTTCGCATTCAATCTCCATTATAGCTATCAAGCCAAGCAACTGCCATCAACAAGAAACATGGATTAGAGCTCATACATTATCAAGTCAAAGCACAACGCACAAGCGCTAAGTAACCTAGAGGAGGAGCACTGCTATGCTCAACGTGTTATCCAACTATATGCAGCCGAAGTCACAAGACAACATGACTCATTCAAGATGATTCAATACCAAACTACAAGTCACAATACAAGTTCTGATTTAAGCACCAAATCTATGTCTAGTGCCAAGCCACGAAG
>SNQJ01S0072517.1:17435-30042 GCA_010110895.2 Picea sitchensis
AAAAAATATTGGACCGAGGGCCAATATTTGAGTTACTGTAGCCAAGCTAACACACATGCATCAATATACATGTCAAAGGCTAGCATCCAAGCGCCTGTACAAGGTTACATGGTGGAGAAACCCATGAGGAGGCATAATTTAATCGACGCACCATACAAGCCAGTGCCCTTGAGCCAGCGTCGAACACAAGACGGTAACCCAAAAAAAACAAAATTGTCTCAACATTATATTTAAACCATAGTTCACATAATTTGAGTAGCTCAAACCAAATGCCAAGCCACTAGGGAGAAACCACAACGAGCCCACGAGTCATCCATTATGCACTATGCATCAGGTATTCAAGAGAAGCCTCCACTACGCATGAGACCAAGCACCAAAGCGCATGTATCAAGCACCAATGCACATGTATCAAGAACCAAAGAACTGCGTGTGAGACCAAGTTTTGAGCGTGAATACTAAGTACAAGCCTCGAGGAAGGAAGAGCTCATGAGGGGATTTTTATTTGCTAAATGCACTAGGCACAACATACAACACACAGCCCAGCGCACCAAGCGCTAAACTCACAAGAGGATAGCCTTGGGCTATTAGCCGCACTATCAGACGCAGGGAGGAGCCCACAGGCCAAGGGAGGAGCCCGCGGGCCTTCACAAAAGTTAACACATCAAGCATATTGCACACAGGCCAATCCCGAGATAAAAAAAAAATGACTGGGGGCTCATGGGTTTTGAACCTGCGACCAGTAGCCAAGTCAACGCCCAAACCAAGCCAAGAACCTGCAACACGACACCAAAATGGTCGGCCACAAAAATTCGAGAGAGAATATAAAAATAAAGAAAAGAGAAAACAAAAAAATAGATAAGGAAGTCATAAGAGGCTTTGGTAGCTTGCTCAGGCTTGAAGGCCTCCATCCATGGCCTCTTTCAAAACAAAAAAAAATAATACCAAACAAAAATGAACCCTCGACCTCTAGTTGCAGAGGTAAAGGTGGTCTGGAAGGAATGAGAAATGATTGGGAGTAAGGGCGGATTAGGGTTTTAGGCGATAAGAGCCCGGGAGGGCACATGGGCTTCATGCATGCCCTGCTAAATTTTATTTTTATTTTTTTAATTTTAATTTAATTGTATATTTTATTTTTATTATTTATTTGTTTTATAAATTGTATTTTGATTAAAATATAAATTGTGTTTTGATTACTTTATTTTAATTTATTTTATTAATTTCAATTTTAAATCTTTTTTTTTTTAATTTTTAAATAATTATTTACGAATTTTAATTTTATTTCAATGCTTTAATAATAGTAATGAATTAATTAGTAATCGAATGATTAATTAATTAGACGTGTAATTAACATTAACATATTTAAAAATATTTAATGATTAACATAACATTATGATAGTAATAATTTTTTTTTTTTTTATTAAATTTATGTTGGAGTGGATGAGTTTTGAACCAGTGACCTATCCACTGAGTATAGAGCTTTCACCAAAGACCATACACCACTGTGCCATGATATTAATGATAGGTTAAATGTGTTGATCACATGCGAGAGAGTCAGTAGTTTCCTTAGGTGAAAACATCTATCTTAGAGGCTTTTGACCCTAACCTAGCCACTTCCCCTAAAGAGAGTAACGTCTGTTTACAGACAAGTAAAAAAGACTTATGCCTAACCCTGTTTTCAAGTTTAAGTTGCAGAAATGTGAATTGCCTTAGACTCTCCTTGACAAAATTTTGGTTGATGCAGATTCAATTATGCAGGATGGTTAGGACTCGAGGAAATCGAGGTAGAGGGGCATCGTCATAGGGACCACCAGCGTCGCCACCACCATTGCCTGAATTAGCTCTCATTCTGCACTCTTTGGAGGCCATAAATGAGACTCTAAATGGGCGTCAACCAGTAGGGATCGAAGTGGAGCTCCCACCATATGGAATGGGTAATCCTAAAGCATCAAGGGATTTAGGGGGAGGGCCTCCACCCGAAAACATCACTATAGATCTGTAGAAGATTAAACTTCCAGAGTTCACCGGGGGTCATGCCAGTGAACGTGCAGAGGCATGGTTGGAAGGAATGACAAGATGCTTTTCCTTAAGAGACTATGATTCCACATCAAAGGTGAAGACAACAATCTTTCACTTAAGGGACAGTGCCTTGAACTGGTGGGGCAACCTAGAGAGGAAGTTGCACCTTACCCTAGACACCGTCTCTTGGGAACTTTTTGAGGAAAGGTTCTGAAGGAAATATCTACCAACTTACTATGAGGAACAACAGGTGGGAGCATTTCATGCTCTAGTACAGGGGAATAGGACCATGGAAGAGTATGATATCAGGTTCATGGAGTTGGTGAAAAATGTTTCATACATGGATAATGACCAACGATAGGTAGAATGCTTTGTCTATGGGTTAAACCCTAAGATAAGGGCCATGGTACGTATGTGTAAACCATCTTTAGTAGTGGAAGCAGTTGAAAATGGACTTTATGATAAGGAACACATGAGCTTAAATGGAGGTATGCGATCGACCTTTCCACATCATCCTAGATTCATGGGGAAGGCCCCTAAGACCTTCTCCAGGGGAGGGAGCTCTAGGCCACCTCCTTATGGTAATAGAGTCGCACCAAGGAAAACTACTACAGGTATTTCAATGGAAACAAGTGCAGCATCCCGCTCATCACCAACGATGCAATCAGGTTCACAACCATCTCAGGAGCACCTAGTAGGGGCAAGGGTTCCAGGGGAAGGAAATCATTTCAGAGACCATCATAGAGTAGTGGGAAGGTTCAATATCATGTTACATGTTGGGGATGTGGAGGACCCCATTACCAACATGACTGCCCAAAGTTGCAAGAAGGATTTGTGAATAGAGAAGGAATGACCCCGATGGGAAGAGCAAGTGGTAGCCACCAGATTTATGCAATAGTTAATAATCGCCAGGAAGAACATCAATCAATGGTGGTGGAATCATCAGGTATGCTAAATCATATCAATGTTAAAATTTTATTTGATTCCAGTGCTACAGATAGTTTCGTTTCACCATCTGCATTAGAAAAGAGTGGGTTGGCAACCTACGAGCATGACGACTTTAAACAAGTCGAGATGGCTTCGGGGGAAAAACAAGTGGTAGGACCAAGCATTGACAATTGTCTAGTAGACCTGGGAGTGTGTACTACCAGGTTGAAGGTATACGTCACTGCTCTCAGGACATATGGCCTAATGATTGGAATGGATTGGTTAGAAGCTCATCGAGCTATGGTAGATTGTTTCGCAAAAAGGGTGCTTTGTATTGACGATGAAGGAAGGCCAGTAGATATCCATGGTGTACAGAGAAAGGTGTCTCTACGCTTTATCTCAACTATGAAGGTTAAGTGGTGCATGAGGCAAGGGTGTTGACTTTATGTAGTGGAAGCAATGAATGAGAGGAAAGGATCCTCCTTGGATCAGTACCCAGTGCTGTCAGAGTTTAAGGATGTTTTTTCGAACGAGTTTCCAGGGTTACCTCCTGAGAGGGAGCTTGATTTTACTATTGAGTTAAAACCTGGTGAAGACCCAGTTTTCAAGACTTCGTATAGGATGATAGCACCAAAACTTTGTCAGTTGCACATGCAATTGAAAGAGCTACTCGACTTGGGGCTAATAAGGCCCAATGTCTCACCTTGGGGTGCACCAGTAATTTTTGTGAAGATGAAGGATGGTTCCTTACGTCTGTGTATATATTACAGAGACTTGAACTATGCTACAGTGAAAAATAGGTACCCAATGCCATGAATAAATGACCTCTTTGATCAAATGAAAGGAGCAACAGTATTCTCAAAAATTGATTTGCTATTAGGGTATCACCAGTTAAGGATTAAGGAAGGCAATATTCCAAAAACTACCTTTCGAACTCGGTTTGGGCATTACGAGTTCATTGTAGTACCTTTCGGATTGACCAATGCACCAGCAGTATTCATGAGCCTCATGAACGGTGTATTCTGGAAGTACTTAGATTTCTTTGTACAAGTCTTTTTAGATGATATCCTCATCTATTCCAAGAGAAAAAGAGAACATGAGGAACACTTACGAGTGGTGTTGTCCTACCTTAGAGAGAAAAAATTGTATGGGAAGTTGTCGAAGTGTTCCTTCTTCCAGTTCGAAATCCTCTATTTAGGTCATATCATTTCCGACGAAGGAATATCTATGGATCCAGAAAAGGTAAAGGCCATTATGGAATGGCCAATGTTGAAAAATTCTCATAAGGTAAGAAGCTTCATGGGGCTAGCAGGTTATTATTAGAGATTTGTGGAAGGGTTCTCTAAAATAGCGAAACGCATCACCACTTTGTAGTGCAAGGGGGTCAGTTATGAATGGACAAAAGAATGTGATAGTGAATTCATCGAGCTTAAGAGGTGACTAACTAGTGCACCAATTCCACGAGTGTCGGATATGGAAAAGGACTTCATAGTCTGCACGAATGCCTCGAAGCAAGGGTTGGGGGGCGTGCTAATGCAGGATGGAGGAGTGATAGCTTATGCGTCGAGGAAGTTGAAGAAACAAGAGGATATTTACGCTACTCATGATTTAGAGTTGGCAGTTGTAATGCTAGATCTCAAACTTTGGAGGCACTATCTAGTAGGGTGAAACTTTGAGCTCAAAACAAGCCATCAAAGTTTAAAACATCTCTTCACTAAAAGGGATTTGAATGCCAGGCAAAGGCGATGGAGTGATTTCATGAGTGAGTACTATTTTGGTATTTCATATATCAAGGGAAAAGAGAATGTGGTCATGGATGCCTTGAGTAGGAGACAACGTGTCTCCTCCTTGGTACCCTTAAAAGTCAATCTGAGGGAATGTTTGTTGACGCAACTCCTTGGAGACAGTTGGTATTTAAAGGTTACCTCAAATCTCCAGAGTGAGAGGCAATTAGATCCAAAGTATGAAGGATATAGTTTGGAAGCAGACGAACTATTGAGATATCGAGGAAGGATGTACATCCCCGAAGGTGGGGATATTCAAAGCATCATACTAAAGGAATCCCATAGAGAACTTTATTGTGTGCATCCGGGTGTGAAGAAAATGTACGCAGACATGAGGAAGATCTTCCTCTAGGTAGGCAAGAAGCGCGATGTAGTCCATTTCATCACCAAATGCCTAGAGTGTCAACAAGTGAAAGCCAACCACCATCACCTGATAGGTCTCCTACAAACACATGATGTTCCTATGACCAAGTGGGAAGTCATTTCTATAAATTTTGTTGTGGGGTTGTTGCTCACATCTCATAGACACAATTCCATCCTTTTGATAGTTGATAAGTTAACCAAGAGTGCGCATTTTATTCTGGTTAGAGACACTTACGATGTCACTGATGTGGCACGCATGCTTGTAAGTGAGGTCATCTATTTGCATGGGATACCTAAAAATATCATTTCAGATAGGGACTCCAGATTCACTTCTAGATTTTGGAAAAGTTTGCAATCAATATTGCGGACTCAGTTGAACTTAAACACATCTTATCATCCTGAAATGGATGGGAAAACTGAGAGAGTAAATCAAGTCATGGAAGACATGCTTAGGATGTATGCCATGGATTATCAAACCCATTGGGAGAAGTACCTACCTTTGGTAGAGTTTTCCTACAATAACAGTTTTCATAGCTCCATCGGAATGCCACCCTACGAAGATCTGTATGGAAGGACATGCAGAAAAACGTTGAGTTGGGAAAGATTAAAAGACCGAGTAACAGTTGGGACAAATTTGATTCAAGAGATGGAGGAACAGGTGATTTAGTTTAGGTAAAGACTAAAGGAAGAACAAGATAGACAAAAAAGTTATGCGGATGCAAAAATGACCGACCAAAGTTATAAAGTGGGAGATCAGGTTTTCATTTGTATCAGACCCAATAAGAGTACCATTCGGTTTGGAAAGGGGACAAAGTTGTCATCTTGATTTATAGGACCATTCAAAATCCAAGAGAAAATTGGACCCATTGCCTATCGTCTCATACTGCCACCCCACATGCATAAAACTCATAATGTTTTTCGTGTATCTATTCTACGTCATTATGTTTCTGATGAATCACATAAAATAAATTTGAAGGAATTGCAGGTATCGAACACGGGAACCCTCAAATAGAACCATTACGCATATTGGACCATATAATTTGACAGCTTAGGAACCATCTGATAGACCAAGTTAAGGTCCAGTGGGACAAGTATAGTCCAGGATCTTCTACTTGGGAGGATGCCGAGACATTACGACGAGATTATCCCTCGCTTTTTTGACCACCTCGAGAATATGTTTCTTGAAGGTTGAGTGTATGTAACACCACCTTTTGACATAGACATCTAGGATTACCTGAGGCCTGATCACCTTTATTTTCTATTCTCCATGAAACTATTAATGATACACTTGAACTTTTAAGACGTATGAACCTTTATAAATGTTTAAACTTTATTTGAATGATAATGGATATGATGCAACCTACTATGTGAATGCAAATTCTATAAATGTTTAAATGTCACTTAAATGATGATGAATATGATGCAATATCTTATGTGAATGTGAAATCTATGAATGTGTAACGTTATGTGAATGATGACGGATATGATGCAATTTATTATGTAAGTGAAAATCTTATGAATTGGTAACGTTAATTGAATTATGGGGATATTATGAGTTCTATTTCTAAATTGGAAATTTAGACATTAAAGTTGTTGGTACATGGATACCGAATTGAGATTATGGTAGGATGCATTTACATTATGATAATGCATAGATATGTATGAGTTTGTGTTATAGACTAATTTGTAGATCAATGGGATATGAAATAGCCAAGCAATAATGGTAATTAAAGTGGATGTCATGACCACCGACCGAGAAACAATATGGTATGAATCTTTGTATGTGAAATTATATTGGTTTGAATGCATAGCTATGATATGTGGACCAGTGCAAGATTTCAGGTGATGAGACTGCTTAAAAACTGAATAAACGATGACAAAATTCCCAACAACATGGTGACACTATATATTCCATTGTAGCGTGTGGACCCTACTCCTATTAGGAGGGGTGGAGGCATTTCCCACCATGTATCACTTGAAACCTGGAGTCATGGGAGGACGGTGTTAGCTCACTCTCCCTTAGACGTGTGATGATGACTGTTAGTTGCCTGTTGGGGAAGCTTGGTCAAGATAGTGACACTTCCTCTTACGGTTTCTATTTGGAGTTAGGTCAATATAGTTGATGCTCCAAGATAGTCCAACAGAGGAAGGATAAGAATGGAAGATGGAAACAAGTTAGGGAGGAAGGATGAGTAGAAATAGTTGAGAGAGTATGAAGATTTTCCTTATGGTGGAATTTATTGTTTTTCCTTCTGAAAATAAAATGTGTATATATGTATATTCATAATTACTTAACTAAACTACAATTGTCTAAATAAACATTGTTGAGCTAGATTATTGTAATTAAGGGATTTCACAAACAACTGATTTGTTTATTATCTTTTATAAATTAAGTAGTCTTGTTGATTGGATTGGATGCATACAAAAATTACTATAGAGGTGATAATTATTGTTATTAGTACATGCAAAAGACTTGTATATACTAACTACACATGCATTTCTTGAACATGTACACTAGTATGTATGAAGTTTCTTGGGTTACTTACTGATAATGTTGGTTATTGGATATGAATGTGTGAACCATGTGTCTTTTTCCTTGTATCATAAAATACTTTAACTTCAAGACAAATTTTTCTGAAGGGTGGGTGTATGTAACAACCCTAAGTAATTAATCAATTGTCATGATTTAAATAATTGTTTAATGTATATTAGTTTAATTAATTAATTGTCCTGGTTAAATATTTGTTGAATGTATATTGGTTTAATTAATTAATTTCATGAATTAATATCTGTTTAATAAAATCCATCTTAATAAATTATTAATTATTATTTTGTATCGGAAGATCAACCCATTACTGAAAAGGGGATAAGGTGGTTGACACCTAATTGAGGGATGGTAGTTGAGAATTAAATGAAGGAAGAAGGCGATGCATGAATTATGAGTTATAGTTCTTGACCATGAATAAATTATTTTGGTATCAATATGTGTAAGAGATAGTTGAAAATGGCTATGTGAAACCAACAGATCAGGAAACATACAATGCCCTCACACAAGCTGAGAATGATGTCTTGAAAGATCAAAGGAAGAAGGATGGAAAGACAATGTTATACATACATCAAGCCATGCATGCGAGCATACTTCCAAGAGTTGCATCAACAAGGAAATGCAAGGATATTATCAAAATTTTATAGAAGGGTTTTCTAAGATTGCATATCCTATAACCTCGTTACAAAAGAAAGGAACTAAGTTGATCTAGTCCAAGAAATGTCCTGAAAGTTTTAACAAATTAAAATGACTCTTAACTACAACTCCTATATTAAAATTGAAAGATGTAGATATGGACTTTGTAGTATGTATGGATGCATGCCGCAAAGGGCTTGGTGGTGTGTTAATGCAAGAAAACTATCTAATAGTTTATGAATATCGAAAATTAAACAAACATGAAGAAAATTATGTACCACAATAATGGGAATTGGATGCAATAATATATGCATTAAACATGTGGTGACACTATTTGGTAGGGTGTACTTTTTTACTGTTGACAGATAACATCGCTTTAAAATATATGTTTAATAAACCTAATTTAAATGCTCACCAAGCAAGGTGGTTAGCCTTCTTAAGCCAATATGATTTTGAGATAAAAAACATAAAGGGAAAATAAAAAAAGGTGGAAGATTCATTAAGTAGACATGAAAATATGATCTATATAGTTACTAGAAGTAATTATGAAACAGAATTAGAAGAAATCGTAAGGATAACAGCTGAAAAAGACCAAGAATATCAAAATATTAAGTTGAAGATTTTTGATAATTCAATAGGAATAGAAGAATCAAACTTTAGATTCTCAAAAGGTGGAATCTTAATATACAAAAATAGATTATATGTACCTGAATCTAATGAAATTAAGTTGTTAATACTAGATGAATTGCATAAGAAACCATATTTTGGACATACAGGATACCAGAAATTGATTATTACGCTGAGAGAAGAATTCTATTGGCCAGATATGAAAGGAGAAACATTTGAATATCTAGCTAGATGTTTAGAGTGTCAAGAAGTTAAGGTTGAACACCAACACCCCACTGGACTACCACAACCTTTACCCATTCCAGAATGAAAATGGGAAATGATAAGTATGGATTTTATTACCATATTTCCTAGAAGTAGGAAACAAAATGACTCAATTATATTTGTGGTTGATAAACTAATTAAGGAAACACACTTTATACCTATGAAATCAACCCATAAGGATATCAATATAGAAAAAATATTCATGAAGGAAATATTTAGGTTACATGGAATCCCTAAAGTTATAATATCTGATAGAGATGTTAAGTTTGCTGGAAATTTTTGGAAAGCTTTATTGAAAGGGTTAGATATCTAATTGAATTTCAGTACTAGTTATCATCCACAGACAAATGGGAAAACTGAAAGAACTAACCATATTATTGAAGACATGCTTACAATGTATGTTATCGATAGACCTGATAAATGGGAATAATATTTTTACTAAGTTGAGTTTGCTTATAATAACCATTATCAAGCTTATGCAAAACTTAGTCCTTTTGAAATTTTATATGGCAGAAAATGTAATACACATGTTTCATGGAGTAGTCTTGTAAATAGATTGATGATAGGAACATATATGTTAAAATACATCAAACTAATAATGAAATAGACACAACATAACGTAAAAGTATCTCAAGACAGAAAAATAATTATGTTGATGCAAAAAGGACTCCAAGAGAGTTCAACGTTGGCGATCATGTGTATATTAGAGTTAAATATAAAAAGAGTTCTTTATGGTTGGGTAGGTATACCAAGTTAACACCTAGATATTGTGTCCCAATGGATATACTTTCTCTAATAGGACTAGTAGATTATCAACGTTCATTTATAGCTACGGTAAAGTACATGATGTGTTTCACGTTTCATTACTGAAAAAGTATATACATGACCCTACTCAAGGTGGAACCCATGGGAAAGTTCCTAGTAGAGATCAATCGTATTCTCGACAAGAGGGAATTTACAATCTGGAATTGAGTTGTAGGATAGGTAAAGGTGCAATGGAAGCACGTTAGTCTAGAAGAGGCTACTTGGGAAATGGAAAGTAATATGTGGGAAGCATATCCATTTCTATTCCAAAATGGTATTGATTAAAACTAGTTATCACCGAGGATGGTGATAAGTTCTAAGGGGGGGCGTATGTGATCTACCACAACTTGGATTTTAATTATTATTTCTATCATTGTTTTTTTTAAGTTAGAATTTTAATGATCTTTCCAAAAAGACAAATTGGTTGAGTGACCAAAAATTGCATTGTAAGACCTTATTATTTTGATGAAATAAATACATGTGGAAAAAGGGGCACATGTTGAAGCATCTATTAAAAGAGGGATTTAGGAATCCAAAGGGGTCGTCCAAGTGGAATCATACCGAGGCAAGTTGTAGAGTTAACTTAACTTCAAAAATAGACATTCCATATTTATAGGAGGATCTGTGAATAGGTGTAAAGTTGGATCTAACAGGTGTTGAATGATTAAGAGGCTCAAGAAAAGTGTCACAATTCCTAGGAAAAATAAAAGAAGTCATGAAAAAGGAATGGGACACCATTCCCAAGGAGAGACAATTTTTTTAGTTGGAGAAATACTATGCGCAAAACTACTTGACACAGTAAAAATTCTACAAAGATTACTCACAACACTGGAGCTCATATCTCTACAAGAGTCTACATAGGAAACCCCTTGTATTTCGAGCTCATATCGGGGGTGACAAAGAATCTATTCTAATGTTGGAAGGAACAAGGACTTCAACGTGTGTTTTCTCCCAAAGTTCCATGTTTTATTCTTGTTATGAACATGTTTGATCTTACTATGTTTTTATTGTGCATTACTTTGTCTGAATTATTGGCATAAATAAACTGTAACAGAAAGTAAGTGCATTATCAAAGAGGATCAATAATTACCATGAGTTTAAGTAGGAAAACTATGAAAGAAAGAAATAGCTATTCAGATCCTAGATATTTGAAGAGAGTCATAATACCAGTAATAAAGCAATACAACTCGTAGGTATAAACCAGTCAATAAACCACAATTGTAAACATATAAGAGACTTGCAAAGAAGATAAACCATTACAGAGATAACAATTTTCATTATCCATATATATGAAAGGTAAATAGTTACAGAGTTAAAATTTTCATATTACACTATGCATGTATCCGAAAAGACAACTAGTTACAGAGTTAACATTTACAAATTACACTATGTATATATTTGAAAGGGAAATAGATTATAGAGTTAACATTTACAAATTAGAGTTAACATTTAAAAATTTCCACTATACATATATCCGGAAAAGGAAATAGTTAGAATTAACATTTAAACAAAATGCTCCATGCATGAAATCAAAAGGAATTCATTGCAGAGTTTAAAAAAATGAACCATGCATGAAGAAAGAAGGAATTTGTTGCAGAGTTTAAACGAAATTCTCCATGCAAAAAATCGAAAGGAATCATTACATGTTTAATGAAACTCAATAACATATATTTGAAAGGAAACCAATACAACGATTGTGTATATTCCACATGGGAAATTCTCGTAAAGAGAAACAGAAACATAAACAATGACTATATATAAAGGAATGGAAATAATAACGAGGGTATTACAAAGTTATGGAAATGTGTAAACAACAGATATGAGTTACGAACTTCCATGAACGATATTACAATTTTTACTTAGAATAATACTAGAATGAGGTGCCAAACTCAAAGGCAGTTAACGTTGGAACTCAAATACCTTTCTAGGAAAAGGTATTTTGGTGTCTCTGTGATACCATGCTCCATGATACCTCTGCATAAAATAGTAACACAAGATTAGGATGTGGTACAGAGCTATTTTAAAATGACATCAGTATTTACATAACTAAAATATCAACTTACCGTGGGTATACCATGTATCCAGTATCTTTGTCCATCGCTTTAACTACATTGAATGTACACAAAGTCAAATGGCTAATGGGAACCCTTTCAAATGATATGCAGGGCCCATCATTAGTCATTTAACCAGGAATAAAAGTACCAAGATTTACAAAGAAACTTTGTTACATAGTTAAAAATAGAAATTAAATTGAATCTATGTGAAACAAACATTTTATTTTAAACATAAGGCCTAGTTGGGTTCGAATCTCATAAATGAATTGAACAAGTTCTTCGAACCATCAACTTCCATAGATTAATGAATCGAGGGATAAGAAACTTCACACCAAGGACAAACTGGAAGCGAAAGATTATCACAACTAGAGCATAATCGTATATAACATACTTACACAACGAATTAAGAGGTCCACCATGGAAAATTTCATAGTAACATATAGACAGAGTCAACGAAATAAAATTTACCACCATGTAACATCCCGCTCTGGAACACTGAGAAAACTTATTATTTGAGGACACTTGCTCGCAAGTGATCTTGACTTTCTGATGTTAAAACATTTATACTTGATTATGATGCATTATGA
>SNQJ01S0072518.1:0-20752 GCA_010110895.2 Picea sitchensis
TTGTAGGTTGTATCCCTTCATATGCTGGATAATAATAAAGGAAGGACCTGAAAATTTCTCTGGTGGACGTAGCCCACACTGGGTGAACCACGTAAAACTGTGTCTCTATTGTATTATGTATCTTCTATTTTTTTGTTTCCGCATTTGTTTTATTTTATTGCTCCACGGTCCTATTTTTCTAACAAGGCCTTGGGATCCAACACACAAGTGTATGGGAAAAGGAAAGGCACACTACATTGAAGTAATTTATGACGATGAGGAAGATGAAGGTATTAGCCACCTACAGAACACAGAGGTAGACACCACCAAAAATGCAGAAGATGAAGATGCAAGTCATGACCTTATGGGCTATTTTTCCATGGTTTTTCCAAAAACGAGATTCTCTATTTTAAAAATGATTCACCTAAATTCTATAGGATAAAATTATTTTACCTTAAAAATAGCCAAAATTTTATAAAAAACTGTATAAAATCCTTAGAAATTTGAATATTTTTACAAAAATATCGCCAATCATTTATAGTTGGCATATGAAGGATTAGTAAGATTCACCAAGGTTTCTACATTTTAAAATAAATTTCCATCCTTAAAATCATCCCTGGAGAAGGTAACATTGGCATCCATCCGTGGGGTACCCAAATTCAACACCTACAGGATGAGAGGGGTATTACAAGGGTAGAAGGTTTCAGTTCTCATTGATGGGGGTGCTTCCACAACTTCATTGATTCGTACCTACTACAAAGACGACACATACCCACTGTTGAATTTGAAGGATTCAAGGTGGAAGTAGGAGGGGGGCGCACTATGCCCTGTGACATGTATATTCCAAGAATGAATCTTACATTGGGAATACATGATTTGGCACAAGAATTCTACATGATGGACCTTCCAGACACTAATATCATCCTTGGGGTTCAATGGCTTAGTACGTTGGAGCCAATCACTGCCAACTACAAGACCATGGAGATGTCCTTCACAGAGGAAAATGGAAAAAAGGTGGTTCTCAGGGGCATGACAGGAAACACACCTAGGGTGGTTACAACAAAGCGCATGGAGGCCATTTTCAGAAGAGAAGACATTGAATATGTTGTTGAATGTAGAATATCAGTGTGGGTGGATAATAAAGGGGAGACTCATTACTCACCAGAGATTCAAAGAATCATTAACAAGCACAACAAAGTCTTTGGACCCATTCCACCAGGAGCACCATCAGATAGGGGGTTTGAGCATATCATAGAGTTGGAAGAGGGGGCGAAACCTATCATCACCACTCCCTATAGACACCCAAAGAAATAAAAATATGAAATCAAGAAGGCTATCAAAGAACTACTAGACATGGGGCACATTAGGCCGAGTTCCAGCCCCTTTGCATCTTCAGTGGTACTAGTGAAAAAGAAGGATGGAACCATGTGCATATGCATTGATTACAGGGCTTTGAATAAGAAGATAAACAAGAACATATACCCCATTCCAATGATTGATGAGCTATTGGATGAGCTTCACGGGGCTGTTTACTTCACAATGATTGACTTACGCTCTGGCTATCATCATATCAAGATGAGGGAGCAAGATGTGCCCAAAACTGCCTTCAGATGTCACTATGGTCATTATGAGTTATTAGTGATGCCATTTGGGATGACTAATGCGCCAACCACCTTCCAATCTTGCATGAACCATGTCTTCAACAAACAATTAAGGAAGTTCCTCTTAGTCTTCTTTGATGACTTGTTGATCTATAGCAAGACTTGGGAGGAGCATATTCAACATGTAGAACAGATTATGGCTGCTATCATGGAAGGGAAATATTTGTATGCTAAGGAATCCAAATGTGAATTTGGAATGACAAAGGTCCTCTATTTGGGATACATCATTGGGATAAAAGGGGTACATGTACACCAAGCAAATATACAAGCTATACTTGACTAGCCCACACCTAAGACCCTCATAGAATTTAAGGGGTTTCTTGGCATATGTTGCTATTACATGAGGTTTTTCAAAGGCTTCTCACAACTTTGTGCACCTTTGACCGATTTGACCAAGAAGGGGGCTTTTAGATGGAGCCCAGAGGCACAGTTGACTTTTGAAAAAATGAAAAAGGTAATGAGTAGGTGCCCAGTCTTGGCTCTAGCATATTTCACACAACCCTTCACAGTGGAGTGTGATTCCTCCGAGGAGGGCATTGAAGAAGTGCTTATGAAGAATAGGCACCCTATTGTCTATGAAAGCTAAAAACTAAGGGGTGTTGAGCTTCTCTGTACCATCTACGACAAAGGGATGTTATCCATCATGCATGCATTGGCTAAGTTCAGGTAATATTTGATAGGAGAGAAATGTGTGGTGAGTACAGATTGTTGAGCTCCCATTTTTTCACTCACTATACACCTCTTTTGGCCATTTACCCCCCTACCTAGGCATTGAAATCCAACTTATTACCTCCTATTATTACCTATTTGCTTGCCTAAAGATCTTGATTACAACATGAGGTAAAAGTTGTTTATTTCAATAATTTATGAAGTTCTTGATAAATTAATTAGGATATTTTAGCTATTTGTTTACCAATGATTAAATACACTTACCTTTTCAATGAAACAGTTGTTCCCGCACTATTCCTGGTTTTCCAGTACCTACGCAAAAATTCCGGTACCTAAGGATGTAGCTTCTCCTAGTTGTGCGCACCCAAGATGGAGTTAGCAACATGGGTATTGTTCTTATGGTTAATGTAATGGTTGTTGATCATTTCCCTTGCGTCCAACAGTTTCCTATTAAACAGAATCAACACACGAACAAATCTTCTAGATTAGCACCAAATCAGGGTCTGAACTCATCACAGGACGATATATAAGATGGTTGTAATGATTTCCTGAGATAGAGGAAATCGTGGTTAGTAAGATCCTCTTGTTAAGTCATTTTTGGCCCAGAGTTCCCGAGAACTGGGGAAAGCAATGTAATCTGATATACTCAGAACCATATATATATATATATGAGGGGGTTAGCTCTGTGTAATTTTTAAGTTGTACATACTCTTTGCAAAAGATAATGAAAAACTATGTTATCCATTTCTTGTCTTGATATTACGATGGATGTGATGTGAGTAAAGTAAGGGTTTATGTGTGATATTGATTAGGTTTTGATTTATCCTTGTTCATAAGTGTGGTGAGTTACTGAATCATTTTCGCACACTACTTGGTAAGGCATGGGCCCACCTCCCCTAGTAAGTTGAGTTATCTGTATATTACATGCTCTTTACTTTGTTGTAGCTGCATTTTCGAATGGATTGGTGTGGAGAGATCTTTAGATCCTAAGATTTTCTTGAGTTTTTGTGTGTCCTATACCCATTGGGGATTTCTCTTAAGCTATGAATCAGATTTCCCTTAGTATGATGGAGAATCTTTCATATGAACACATAGATTGCAAATGAATGATTATATGCATGTATTTCACCAAAGTAAATCTCGTTCTTTGTAGCCACTTGAAGGTCACATATGTTCTATTATTTATTTATAGCTTACTTAATCTCAAAAACCTCGTTTAAATACTTCCCATAAATGATGAATAAGTAAGCATTCACCTCATTCACTGGATAAAATTGAATTAAGATCTAGAATTCATCTACTGTGTATGTGACAACTGGGGGTTATAATACAATATGCACAGGATTGATTCTAAATTAACAAGGGTTGGTTTATTGATCACATTCTAATGATCTGAAATGAGATGTATGAACATGCAGAGACTTCCATAACTTATATATGTTCACAAGGAAATACTTCATCACTTATTTTCTGATAAGAATAATTAATATTAAATATAGAAGCTTTGTGATGACCTGGTCACATCTTAATAAACTTTGAATTCATCTTTTACTGTTGAAAGATTGGATCGTATATGCAGGGTAATCAATTACTGTATTCAGACTCTATGGTATTAAGGGCATAGGTCGTTAATGAGAACCTGTCTTTGGGGATTTGAATTACTTGCTTGATATGTGTGGTTTGACCTCTAGAGTTACTGTAGTAACGAGAGATAACATTTCAGGAGCTAAGAGTTTAGTTTAAATGGATGCTGTGTGTTTACATTCGAGTGTAGCTATTGATTAGTGTATAAGTTGTGTGTTTATATTATTTTGCGAGAGGTGTAAGTTTTCCCAGAATATAGTTACTTAGTTACTTCATCAAGTTAAGTGTCAATCTTGTGGTGAGACTCCTTCAGAGTCATTCCCCTGTGCATTGATTCTCGTGTGTGGGTAAGAATGCAGTGGCACCCTGTAGTCTGTCATGCTTGTTAAGAGGTAAGTCTCTTAGGTTAAGAATAGGGTTGGTTAATGGGGAACCCCCGCCAGCTGATTAGTCTCATGATAGGTTAGTAACATAATCACATGGAGACTTGAGTGAATCCATAAGGTTGGCTGATATAGACATCTACTTAGGGAATTGTTCTTTTGGTTTTCGTTCATAAATAGATGATTTCTCTTTGTGCATAGGATAGAATTTACATGATTGGATCTCTGGTTGATTTCTAAATTTCAATAATGGTATTTTGGTTTGAGCTTTTTCATGATTGATAGATTGCCTAGTCCTCTTGTTCCTAGAAAGACAAGCTAGGGTATACTTCTGTTAGTTGCCTGCACATACTGTGTCTGTAGTTCATCAGTTTACGAACTTGGTTGACAATTTATGTGGGAATTTATTACAACAATTAAATATCCCAACATTTTGGCACCATTGCCAAGGAATTGCTAAAACGTAAACGGTAAGAAGTTAGTTTTGTTTCACAGTTTGATTGTTTTCTTGGAGTGTTTTGTGTTTTTGTCCAGAATGGTGGCGGAAAGATAGTAAGATGAAAGGTAAGAACCTGCGTTGCCACTATTGTGAGTCCTTCCAAACCCTATCTGGCATATTGTTAATTCATGGTTAGGACTAGGGATAGCAAGGGTATATTTTTAAAAATTGATTTTCCAAAAAAATTATTTGGTGGCAATAAAACTCCTCTTATTAATCCGGCTGAGAGATACACAAGAAGCTCATAGAGGGAGGGTTCTACATCAAAGGTGGCCACCCCAAAAGATGAACAAACAATGGAAAAATGTCTAGGAAGAAGAGGGAGAATTATAGGACCAACCAGCCGAAGTGCCATAGGTTGGAAGGCCAGACATCGATCCAACATTAGAGCAGACTGTTAACCCTGAGCATATACATCAATTGCTCAAAACAACCCACATCGTGGTCATTTTTCAAGTGGAAACTTCTCTCGTGGGAGGAAATCAAAGATTGCAAATAGGAGACAACTTTACCCTTCATCGGAATCCAGTATCTGAACCACCACTCTCACCAAGCCTGGAGGAATTTAGTCTATTTGGACACATGGCAGACGAAGAAGAAATAAATAAGGAACCAGAAGGAAAATCAACCTTTGAATTCCCCATACTTGGCTTAATGCCAAATGTAAACATGAAAAATATTCCCCCGTCGATCCTTCCAAATTTCATAGGTATGGTTACAAAGGATCTAGATGCTTTTCTTTTTGAATTTGACATTCTCTGTAGAAGCTATAATTATGTTGATGATGCACAAAAAATAAAATTCTTTCCGACAACCTTAAAAGACTCTGCTCTAAGATGGTTTATGGGACTTGAAGAGTACTCTATCTGATCTTGGGAAGACATGAAAATTACTTTCCTCAAAAAATATCAAGACTACTGTAGAACCCGAGACTCCCGCAATGACATCTTTAAGATGCAACAATCAGAGAAAGAGAGTCTTGAAGACTATGTAGAAAGGTTTCTCTATAATCTTTAGAAAACCAAACAAAGTACTTTAAACAATGATACCATTCGGACTATCTTCCTTAAAGGGATACAAGAAGAATACATTTATGTGCTAAATCTAATGGGTGTAGGTGATGTCTCACAATTTCCATTTGCTACCATCTATGATTTATGCAGGAGATATTCTAGGATCCGAGCAAAATGTGGTAAGGGAGTAAGGGATGTTTTTCCAAAAGTAACAAGATCTGTTGTAGGAGGTGGAGTATAAAGGATAGAATTAGGAAATTTATTGGAAAATTTTAAAACAGAGATTCTTGGTACTCGTATTTCTCAGCTAGATATGTTTCAAGTTAAGAAAAAGCAAGAATAAGAGAAAGATGTTGTATATATTTTTTGTCCCCACTATCGAAAGAAGCATGCATCTAAAGAATGTCCATTGGATAATCTATAGGTTTGTGCAATATGTGCGAAGGATCATGAGACAGAGAATTTCCCCTCGCTGCCCAGACTTAAATCTATATATAAAGAAAATAGGGAGGTGGAAAAACCTTCTTTTCAACCTGTATTAAGGAAACCATGGTAGAAAAGAGCCCAAGGTATGTCCCAAGATCCTTTTTCATCGTCTTTTTCACCCTATAATGCTTATCAACAACAGTGGAACACTCAAATTCCATGGAAAAACACTTGGCCACAACAACAAAATCAAACTCAGCCTTGGAAACAAAATTGGAGAGGTAACCCTCAAGGGATGATGCCTCAAAAACAGTTCCCAATACCCTATTCTAATTATTCGCAATACTCCCCACCCATGCCATCTTTGTATCCGCCTACCCAAACAATAGTCCCACAATTACCACAACTGACTGCAAACCAAAACCCTCCCATACCAACACAAATGCCTGCACAGCCGATACCAAATCCAAACAACAGAGTTGCACAACCTGCCTTTAATGCTGAAATGAAGCTTTTCTCGACTTACCTAATCACTCCTATGCCTCTTCAAAATAAAAATTTGAGATCAGGGAAATTCGTGAAACCAAGAGATTCCACGGTTGTCATTGAGGAAGAAGAAGAAACTCTTGAACAACCAACAAATAGTAACCAACCCAGAAACATAGTTACTCCCTCCACTCAAACACAAACATCTACCAGTCCTATAGAACAACCACAAGCACCTAAACTTCCACCTTACCTAGAAAGGCTAGCCATAGAAAATCCAATAGTCCTCCCTGAATTCGACTTGGAAGCTGAGCTACTGAATGTTTGTGTCAAAATACCCCTGCTGCAAGCTATAAAGGATATCCCCATTTACGCAAAAAATGTCATGGAATTATGCATTAAGAAACCTGGAAGGAAACGAACAGAACCCCCCACTATTCACATAGTAGGTCATTTGGTCGAGCTAATGTCCAGGAAACCATTGGTGAAAAAGTATGGAGATCCTAGAAATCCCATAGTCACCATTTCCATCAATGATGTTCTCGTAGGAAATACTTTAATTGATTTGGGGAATGCAATAAATATTATGACTGTATTGACCATGGAAACACTGCAATTGGATACTCTCCGGCCCACACCTACCATACTCGAACTTGTTGATAGATCCAAGATCAAGCCTGCTGAGGTGCTAGATGATATTTTGGTAACTCTAATTTCTTGGGAGTATCTCGTAGATTTTATAGTTATCCAACCTAAAACCAATAATGTAGGCCACCCTGTCATCCTCGTGAGACCATGGTTGGCCACAGCCGATTCTTTCATCGGATGTAGGTAAGGGGAGATGACCATATCAAATGGTCTGGCTATGAAGAAACTCACATTGTACCCACATGCCAAACCAACACTGTCAGAGCCTTGGCAGATGTACGAAACTTGTGAACATATAGAAATGGAACCTCCTGAAGACAAGGGAATAGAGTCTTTTGAAGATGCAGGAATTGAATCTCTGAAAATTGTGGAAATTGGAGATAATACAAAAACATAAATTTTGCATCCCCTTATAACCATCGAACAAGCAGGGGAATTGAAAAGCCAATCAGAAGACAATTTTCTGAATTTGTTTATTTCTGTTGTGGATTGCACTAAGTTTCCGGAAGTACCGTGATCTTATAATCATATTTTTCACAAATATTTTCAGGAAAATTTCAATCCCACAGGAACTACATCTTTTCTTGTATCAGCCATTAAAAAGACCACAGATCCCTATTGCATAACTGTTGAAATCAGCTCAGGAAAAACTTTGAATATCAGCGCCGACCTTGATTCTGAACAACAAAAACAATTAATCATCCTATTACAAAAACACTCTGGTGCATTTGCTTGGGACTATCAAGACATGCCTGGCATCCACCCAGACACATGTACACATCATATTTACCTTCAAGAGAATGCCAGACCTGTTAGGCAGCCACAACGTCATATGAATCCTACTGTAAAGGATATAGTGAAAGAAGAATTACAAAAGTTGCTAGATGTTAACTTTATATATCCTATATCTGATAGCAAGTGGGTTTCTCCACTTGTGGTTGTCCCTGAGAAGGAAAACAAGTGGAGAATATGTGTCGACTATCGTGAGCTTAATAAGGCAACACTAAAAGATTATTTTCCACTGCCTTTCATTGATCAGGTATTGGATACATTAGTAGGCAAAAAGTACTTTTCCCTTTTGGATGGTTTTAGTGGATATAATCAAATATATATTGCACCAAAGGATCAAGAGAAAACCACCTTTACATGTCCCTGGGGGACATTCTCCTATAAAGTTTATTCATTTGGGTTGTGTAATTCCCCTACCACCTTCCAAAGAGTGGTATTGGGGATTTTTGTTGACTTTATTCATGAGTGCGTTGAGATCTATATGGATGATTTTTCTATCTATGATGACTCTTTTTCCAAAGCACTTCATAACCTGGAAAAAGTATTGATTAGGTGTAGGGAATCTGATGTTGTCTTGAGTCATAAAAAATGTAAAATGATGTCACAGAAGGGCATTGTTCTTGTACATCATGTTTCTTCTTCAGGGATCAAAGTGGACCTGACAAAGATTAAGGTTATCATGGACCTTCCTGCACCCCATTCACCAAAAGAGGTAAGACGTTTTTTGGTTCATGCTGGCTACTATATAAGGTTTATTGAAAATTTTACAAAGATCACTGCACCTATGTAAAAGTTGTTAGCCAAAGATACTAACTTTTTGTGGGATGTGAAATGTCAAGTTGCTTGAAGGAAAAATTGTCCACAACACCAGTTCTGAGGGGGCCAGATTGGACCCTTCCATTCCACATTTGTACTGATGCTTCAGACACTGCTCTCGGGGTTTTCCTAGGACAGAAACAAGATCAGTTATCTTACGCCATCTACTACTGTAGTAAAAACCTATCACCAGTCAAGTTTAACTATACCATCACAAAAAAATAATTCCTAGTTGTCGTGCATGCTATCAATGAATTTAGACATTATATCATAGGATATGAAACTTTTATTCACACCGACCATTCTGCCATTAAGTTTTTAATGAATAAACCCATCACAAATGGTAGGATCACTAGGTGGTTGTTATTGCTGCAGGAATTTGATATTACTATAGTAGACAGGCCTGGTAAAGAAAACTTGGTTGCAGACTTTCTCTCTCGAATCCATAATAATGATGAAAATACTCCTTTTGACGATAGTTTTCCTAACGAACATTTGTTTGTTGTTTCCACTAACATTCTGTGGTTTGCATAAATAGCCAATTATTTGGCCACAGGAAATTTGCCTCAACATCTCTCCCCAAGAGAAAGGCAACAAATTGTTAAGAACAGTGCAACTTATTCATGGATCGGAGAATATCTCTTTTGTACAGGACCTGACATGATTATCAGAAGATGCATACAAGAAGATGAAACATATGATATCCTGAAAGCCTGCCATGATAGCCCCTGCAGAGACCACTTCGCAGATAAAAGGATTGCTTACAAAGTGCTTCATCAAGGGTAATGTTGGCCAATGTTGTTCAAAGATGCCAAAAAGTATGTGAGGAGCTATGACAGTGGTCAGAGAATGGGTAAGCCAATACAAGTAGACGAGATTCCCTTACAAACCCAAGTGCTAGTCGAACCTTTTGAAAGATGGGCCTTGGATTTTGTGGGACCAATCTCTCCTTCATCACGAAAAAAAAGGTACATTTTAGTTTGCACTGATTACGTAACCAAGTGGGTAGAAGCAAAATCCCTTCATTCTGCTAGTGAAGAGTCTGTTATAGATTTTCTTTATGAAGATATTTTTACACGCTTTGGTATTCCAAGAGAAATTGTGACAGATAATGGGGCACAATTTACATCTAATTCAATGCAAGCACTTACTCAGAGGTACCAGATAAAGCACTATAAATATTCTCCATATCACCCGCAAGCAAATGGGCAGGTGGAGTCTACAAACAAGGTACTAGAAGCGATCCTAACCAAGACGGTCCAACAACATCACAAAGACTGGGCAGACAGGCTTTTGGAAGCACTGTGGGCCTACAGAACCACATGGAGAAATACCATAGGCTTTACTCCATATGATCTAGTGTATGACAAACATGTTTTTCTACCTATTGAGCTCCAAGTGAAAAACTTTAGGACAGCTGCGCAACTGGGCATAGATCTATCAGAGGCACAAAAATAGAGAATATCCTAGCTCAATGAGCTGGATGAAATCAGGCAAGATGTAGTTCAACACACTGTTTTGGTACAGGAATAGAGAGCTCAATGGTATGATAAATTCATCAAGAAGAAATTTTTCAAGCCTGGTGACTGGGCCCTCCTTTTTTATTCTCGGTTTAAGAAATTCAGAGGAAAAATCACTACAAGATGGATGGGGCCTCATGAGATCGACACTATCTTCGACAATGGATCAATCAAGTTAACAACAATTGATGACCACCAACATTATTTTGTGGTCAATGGCCATTGGTTGAGGTTGTACATCGGCCAACGTCCAAGGATAACTTTGTACGAGATATTTTACAACAGTATGAAGTGGAGATAGTGGGCAGGGGGTCTCCTTCCACCTCTGACTAAATCTTTTCTTTCAACTTTCTGAATGTATGTACATATTATCCAAAAAAACAAAATAAATAAATAAATAAGAAAAATATATATAATGAAAAATAATAAAAATATAGTCTAGCCATGAAAATCAGTTTACTGGCATGGTTAGATAAGGGCCTATCTGAAAACTAGCTTTCTGGCAGATGAGCCAAATAAAATTTCTTGTCCACAATTGTCAGGCATTACTATATGTTCTTCAAATTAGTTCGTTTGTTCTCAAGTCAGATTATGAGGGGTGCATTAAGACTCTCCTTCTGATAAATTTTCCTCCATCGACATCAGCGCATCATCTGGGGGATAAAGTCAGAGATTTGAATGGTACCTAGAGGCTTGCATACATTAATGACGGGTTCTCTCCCTAACAACAGTGGGGATTCATTAATGCCTCCTGTCTGCCAAATCTTGCAGGACATTCAGCATCAACACATCAATTCATGCCCAACAATTTGTACCAGTGGAACCTTGACTCTCATCGTCATCAAAGGTGAGCAGTCTCTCATTGGTTAACAGTCTTCATCAATGGCTGGTAATCCAATGGCTTCCACCCATGTTCGACAACAACACATCTTTCACATGGATGGATTTGTTCCGGAAGTTTGGGTTGTGGTGAAGACAACTTTGTTATGATCTGTATGACTGTGTGACAGTCAGTGTGAATAAAAAGGAAGTTGGTTATAAGGTAGCTGCAATAGTTCATATGGTCTCAAAAAGAGGAGGTTGTCTACCTCCTTAGTAGGTTTTTGCTAAAAGGTGGGACTTGCTTCTCGATACAGAGCTTGGGACACGGTCTGAATCTGACTATCCATCCCCCTATTTCTTCACTTTCGTTGCAGTTATTTCCATCATCATCACAAATAACAAATTCAACATCTACAGTTCTACTCCTTGCTTAGTTCTTATTTCAGATTTCTGTATTTCAATAAGTTCAGAACTCGACAAATTCAGATATTTTATGAACCAGTTATGAGTTAATTTAGTATAAGGTACCTTTTTCAGCTCTATATTTGTAAAACACAGGGAAAGTAATGGTAGATCCAAGAGCACCAAGAAACACAGTAGCATTCCTGCACCTATGCAGAAATGACAATTCAGGAATTTTGCATCCACATTGGAAACATGTAATGACTTTTTGAGGTAAGTTTGCTTTAGGATTCTAATTGGTTTGTTAGGAACAAAGGAATATCGTTTTAACAACTTCTTGTGTTAATTCAAACCATCCTCATTACTCAACCATTCAACAGTGGGATATTCACATATTAGGTGACCACCGATACCATAATTCCCATGCGTGGCATGATTGGCCACCCCTATACTCCTGTTATACGAATTTTACCCCTGTTCATCCAT
This sequence comes from Picea sitchensis, assembly GCA_010110895.2. Classification (NCBI taxonomy): domain Eukaryota; kingdom Viridiplantae; phylum Streptophyta; class Pinopsida; order Pinales; family Pinaceae; genus Picea; species Picea sitchensis. The sequence goes on from SNQJ01S0072518.1 coordinate 12,184, forward strand.
CTCATTTGAGATTTTATCCACCCATACGTATTATTGCTTGTTGCACGAATGCTGAATTGGTGCAATGAGCTCACACTTACACGAATTCCATGAACCTTAGTAATTAACCTTTTCATAAGTGGGAAATCGAGAATGCTTGAATGATTCCTGTTACACTGCATGAGTTAGAATCATCATTCTTGTACTGAGTCACCTCGCCAGCATTACCACGAAACGGATTCATATCGCCTTATCACAAATTTAAATGGTGCACCGTGACGTTTCCAGACGCACTATAATCAATTCTTGATCACCATCATTCTATATCCTTTTCCACCCCTCTAGAAATTACCCGTATTCACAAGACCCCACCCTTCTCGCTACTCTATGTATATTTCTTCGTCTCGTCCCTGTGAGTATTCTTCAATTCAGCTACAGCAAAACCTTCATCCACACCTACATTTCAGCATGGTGATAGATCGCCATGAACTAGTCTCTCGGCGAGCGCTCGAAGCTGTGCCTAAGTATCACATACGCAAGAAATTGTTCAAAGAAGCAAGTTGGCATCTCTTTTTCGCCAAATTTTGGGGGTTTAATGATCAGGTTGCTCTTCAGTTCGCGCAGAGTTTCAATGGACGATTGGCTAGGGTCACGAATTTGGAAATAGAGGTTACAGAGGAGACCATAGCCAATGTCACAAGCCTCCCCAGGACCGAAGAATACTGGTTCAAGAAATTGACACTGGGCACAGAAATTTGCAACCGGTTTTTGAAGGCACAATACCAAAACACGAGCTGGGCAAAGGGAGTTTCAAGGGCATACCTCATGGACGAGTAGCAAGCACCATTGGCGATTCTACAGAGGTATTTAACTTGTGAGGGAAGGTATTCCCTCACATATCAGTATCATGTTTGAATTTTTCTTCATTTTGAATCAAAGGAACTGATAAATTTCCCATACTATCTGCATAAGAGTTTAGAAAAAATGGCTAAGATGGTAAGAAGGAATAGTCAAAACCCTTAGAGTAGCCTGTACCATCATGGGTTGGTAAAACTGTTGGTAGAAGCTGAGCTCTACAAAATAAATAAGACATGGGATCAATTCCTGCATGAGAATGTATTTATTGACCAAATCCCTATGGTAGTGGAAGAAGGGCCGAGCAATTTGGGCAAACGAAAGAGAAAAGAAAGGATCCCTATGGAAAAAAAACAAGGACCGATAGAAGTGGAAAAGAGATAGAAAAAGGGGAGGGCCAGGAATGGAAAATCAGAGAAAGGGACTACGACAATTAAATCAGCAATTGAGATTCCTCCAGCTCGTAGGATCACACATCGCATGACAAAACAAGTTGTTCCAAAAATTGATGAGCCAACCCTCGTGTACCCACAGGCTGCAACACACAAAGACCCAATCCCTGTTGACAATGATGGAGAGGATACTTTTCCCATTTCAAAGCTCTTCAAAGTTTCTAAGCGTCCAAAGCTTGTGGAACAATCTTAGCCAGGGATAGAATTTACAGGCCCTAATGAACCACAGATAAACGATTTTATTGAGCCAAATGAGCTCATGGATCCACAGGCACAGTTGTTGACCCCCACAGAAGGAGGAGGATGTAAAGATGAAATATCGAAGGCTATACACTAGGTTGGGAAAGCGAAACTATAGCCTAGAACTCCAAAGACTCCTAGCATTATAATTCTTGGACCTTCTAAGAAGGGAGTTGAAACTTGTGAGGGTTAAAATGTTCTAAAAGATGAATCTGTTAGTGAAAGTCCTCTGGAAAGGAAGCTCAAGAAATGAAATAGAAAAGTCAAGAAGTTGGAGTAGGAAGTCATCGAGATGTCTGTCTTAAATAGGTGCATTGAAAGAGAAAATCAACAATTAAAGGATCAGGGTAAGAAGTTTCATGCAGAAATTGAAAAACTTCAATCTGAAACTAAAAAGATCAATAAGCAGATGCATAAGATATTCTAGCCAGAACAACCAAGGAGGAGTGACAGATTGGAAAAAAAGAACTTAGGCCTCAACATCCTGATAAATGCTGTAGGACTCTTGTCGGATTGAAGAGATGGTGTATTTCAATTTTGATTAGTTTTTGGGATATCTTTGCACGAGGATATGCAAATAATCAGGTGTGGGGGTAATGTTGAGCTCCCATTTTGTCACTCACCATACACCTCTTTTGGCCATTTACCCCCCTACCCATGCATTGAAATCCAACTTATCACCTCCTATTATTACCTATTTGCTTGCCTAAATATCCTGATTACAACATGAGGTAAAAGTTATTTATTCTTGGTTCCCGAGTCAACCTTTAAGGATTGATTCTAAATTAACAAGGGCTGGTTTATTGAGCACATTCTAATGATCAGAAATGAGATGTATGATCACGTGGAGACTTCCATAAATTATATATGTTCACGAGGAAATACTTCATCACTTATTTTCAGATAAGAAGAATTAATATTAAATTTAGAAGCTTTGTGATGACCTGGTCACATCTTAATAAACTTTGAATTCATCTTTTACTATTGAAAGATTGGATTCTATTTGCAGGGTAATCAATTATTGTATTCAGACTCTATGGTATTAAGGGCATAGGTCATTAATGAGAACCTGTCTTTGGGGATTTGAATTACTTGCTTGATATGTGTGGTTTGACCTCTAGAGGTACTGTAGCAATGAGAGATAGAGTTTAGTTTAAATGCATGCTATGTGTTTACATTCGAGTGTAGCTATTGATTAGTGTATAAGTTCTGTGTTTATATTCTTTTCCGAGAGGTGTAAGTTTTCCCAAAATATAGTTACTTAGTTACTTCATCAAGTTAAGTGTCAAGCTTGTGGCGAGACTCCTTTAGAGTCAGTCCCCTGTACACTGATTCTTGTGTGTGGGTAAGAATGCAGTGGCACCCTATAGTCTATCATGCTTGTTAAGAGGTAAGCCTCTTAGGTTAAGAATAGGGTTGGTTAATAGGGAACCCCCTCCAACTGATTAATCTCGTGATAGGTTAGTAACATAATCACATGGAGACTTGAGTGAATCCATAATGTTGGTTGATATAGACATCTTCTTCGGGAATTGTTCTTTTGGTTTTCGTTCATAAATAGATGATTTCTCTTTGTGCATAGGATATAATTTACATGATTGGATCTCTGGTTGATTGCTAAGTTTCAGTAATGGTAATTTGGTTTGAGCTTTTGCTTGATTGATATATTTCCTAATCCTCTTGCTCTTGGAAAGACAAGCTAGGGTATACTTCTGTTAGTTTCCTGCACATACTGTGTCTGCAGTTCATCAGTTTACAAACCTGGTTGACAATTTATGTGGGACTTTATTATAGCAATTAAATAGCCCAACACAGATCACAATAGTCTTAAGTACTTTTTGGATCAAAAGGACTTAAATGAGAGGTAGAAGATGTGGGTTAGCAAGATACAGGCTTATGATTTTGACATTGAGTTCATCAAAGGGAAGAATAATGTAGTGGCAGATGCATTATCCAGGAGGCCATCAATTTATGATATGATCGACATCTCAATTGATTGGAAGGCCCACTTTTTGGTGGAATACTCAAAGAACCAATTTTGCATGTTAATTAATGGATGGATATGTACAGGATGACAACTTCAGAATAATGGATGACATCATCTACTACAAGGACCAAATTTTCTTGGTTCCCGAGTCAACCTTTAACGCCAAGGTACTACAAGCATGCCATGATTCGGAAATGGCAGGACATCAAGGATTCGTCAAAACGTATTGATAGATAAGGGAAAGATTCTCTTGGAAAGGTTTGAAGGAAGATATGATGTGCCACATCAAGGAATGCACTACTTGTAAGGTAAACAAGGATGAGCACACCCATCCAGCAGGATTATTACAACCACTACCCATCCCAGAGCACAAATGGGAAAACATATCTATGGACTTCATCACAAGATTTCCCAAAGCACAGGGAAAATATTGCATTTTTGTGGTGGTAGACAGGTTAACCAAGTTTGCACATTTTTTCTCCATTGCCACACACTACAGTGCATCACAGGTTGCATATTTGTTCTTCAGGGAGGTTTTTCAGATTACATGGTCTACCCAAGACCATTGTGAGTGACAAGGACAATAGGTTCATGAGCACCTTTTGGCAGGAACTATTCAGGTTGGTAGGTACGGCCTTAAACTCTAGCACCAGATACCATCCTCAAACCGATGATCAAACATAAATAGTCAACAAGTGGGTGAAAGGCTACCTCTGAAATTATGTATCAGGGCAGCAGAAGGGATGGGTTAGGTGGATTCATTTGGAAGAATACTGCTACAACACCACCCATCATATGTCTATTAGTATGACACCATTCAGATCCGTGTACAGTTATGATCCTCTATCCTTTGTGGAGATTGTCTTTGGTGATAGCAGGGTCCCTATGGTTCGGGATAAGATTCAGCAGAGTCAAAATATACTCAGAGAACTGAAGGACCACCTGCAAAGGGCACATAATCAACAAAAGGTTTAGGCAGAAAAGCACAGGGTGGAGTGCACATTTGAGGTTGGTGATTTTGTTTACTTGAGACTCCAACCATACAAACAAGAATCCATCAAGAGAAGTGGAGCAGAAAAGTTCCAACCCCACTTCTTTGGAACCTACAGGTTCAACATAAAGGTAGGGGTCGTGGCATATGATCTTGATCTTCCACGGGGTATCAAAATACACAATGTTTTTCATGTGTCATGCTTGAAGAGAGCCATAGGAAAACACATCATCCCTATTGAGTAACTGCCACCCTTAGATGAAGGGAAATTGATACTGATACCAGAAGAGGTACTAGAAGTTCAGGAAAAGAAGCTAAGGAGAAAAAGCATCAAGGAATATATAGTCAAATGGAAGAACTTACCTATGGAGGATTCTACTTGGGAAAGTGAACAGGTGCTATAGGAGAAAGGTTCATAATTGTTTGTGGGCAAGCAATTTCTAGCAAGGGAGACTGTAATGCCCCCCACCTCTTGATGAAGAGGGTTGGAGAGAACCAGTAGTCTAGTTGTCCCCACTAGATTATAGTGTCATGCACTAGGGGGAGAAATTCATTTAAAAGCCATCAACTAAGCTCAATGTTATATTATTAAGTTGACTTTGAAAAGAAAAGGTAACTAAGTGAAAGAAAAGAGCATGTGAGGGTAAGCTAGGAGTTAAACCTAGGGGTTAACTAACTCAACAGAGAAATATAATTTAGGTATAAAAGAAAGGAAGGGTGCACTTCTCATTCACCTTTGGATTATTATTTCATTTTGATTTTGGGCTCTAGAGCACAATAGTTTTGAGGGTTTTGAGAATACAAACCATAGAGGTCAACTCGGTGGTGAAAGATCTCACCTCACTTGATCCAAGCTTGGTCTCAAGGGTAGGAGAAGATCTTTTTATTTCAGTCCGAGACTTCAATAGGGGGTTTGTATTGTCCCGATTTATCATTCCATATAGTTTTAGATCATTTGAGATATTCCAGCAGCAGAACAGAATTATTGGGTTTCTATAACCAGCCAGGAGGGTGCAACTTCAGCCAAGGGGGTTTGGACTTGGACCTTGGAGGGAAAGAAGTTAATCTTGTATTGTTCTTCAGCTTGTTATCTAGCCTTGAGAGGCTTGTATCCTCAGTATTGAGCATTTTGTAGCAGCTCTTATTCCAACTAGAGGATTTATCTGATATTCTTCCAAATCTGTAGATCTATTGTACCAGGTTTTCTATATTATCCAAATAAAGGTTAGATCTATGTTATTTGGTTCCATAACTGGTGTCTCTTGTTATCTCTTGTACTTCTTTATGATGCATCTTCGTATCTATGTCCATATGCTTTGTTAAACAAATATATAAACCCTAAACACAACTTCATGAGAAAACTTGCATACATACATCCAAACAATAGTTGGTAATGAACAATTAGTGTTTCCAGCGAAAAAAATGGCTTGGGAACATTACATATATATATGGGAATTTTATTTTGGGATTACGTTAAATCTTACTTCTGCATTATTATTCAAGGCAGGTGAAAGCTCTATAGGGAATTTACATATTTCCTAATTTGCATATATGATAATTTTCACATCATTAAAATCAACCTTGCAATTATTTGTATGCAATAAAAAATACTTATCACAAAAAAAATAAGAAGCATTATTTGTTTAAATATTTAAAATGCTACAACCTTTCTAAACTAGAAATATCATTTAGATGCAATTGTCACAGGGCACTATCACTATGATAACACAACTCTATGATATCATTTTTACTTATTTTTTTATATTATTTTTTGAGATAATTTGCACATCATTAAAATCGACCTTGCAATTATTTGGATGCAATAAAAAATACTTAGCACCAAAACAAATGAGAATCATTATTTGTTTCAATGTTTAAAATGCTACCACCTTTCTAAACTAGAAATGTCATTTGTATGCAATTGTCACAAGGCACTATCACTATGATAACACAACTCTATGATATCAATTTTACTTTTTTTTTATGTTATTTTTTGTTGTGTTGTGCTATTAGTATTAGAGAAGTAGTTGGAAACCTAGATGAATATAAAATGGGTATGCACCTACAAATTTTATGTTATTTTTTGTTGTGTTGTGCTATTAGTATTAGAGAAGTAGTTGGAAACCTAGATGAATATAAAATGGGTATGCACCTACAAATCTTGGCTTACAAATTTATAGAAAATAAGACAAAGTGTTAGAGAATGGATAGGTATCAACTTCTTTTGTAATAACCAACAATAGAGATACAAGCACCAAAGGTTTCAATATTAGAGGGAAAGCAATAGAAAATGTAAATACCTTTGAGTTCAAGTATAATATATCAGTATATAAAATCAAAGGAAGGACCTATGAATGTGCCCATTTCCTTACCACCATATCATCCAACATTGCTTTCGAGTTAGGAACTAGTAACATGGCCAATTAGAGAAGCACCTATTTGGATAACAAGGATAACATTTATTCGTTTGGATCTAAATATGGATAGAGAACCAATATCGTTGGTTGAAGCAGTGGTCTATATCAAAACTGAAGTAGTAAGAAGCATCTATCCTAAAGTTGGAGCACATAAGCTTGAGAGTGAAAGGATAAAATATTAAGACATGTCAGGAGGAATTGAGTTGAAAGTGGCTTGGATGTGTAATGCAATTTTGCATTTTGTAGAGTGTATTTAAATCCTTGACAAACTTACTACCATCTATAAAATCTGGAGGAGGTATTTTTTAATGAAGCATTGTTTCTGAGAACTTAATCTATAAAAGGATGTTTTTCGAGAACTCCATCATTGGTCCCAAAATAATTATTCTAATGTTAGAACCAATAGTATTGTAAATAAATAAAATTTAATAAAATATTTAATAAATGAAATTGAAGACTTTTTTTGTCCAACATATCATGGGGAAAACCCCTAGGCGCTTCCTTCCATTCAAAGGATGGTACCCAAGGTAAACCCAGGATTCTTTAGGGCATAAGGTTAGGTCAACAACAAGGCTCTAAGATGTTACAATAATATACTATTTATGAGCTCAACATGTCACTTATGGGAATAGAACCTAGGTGGGGAGGATCATACTCCATCCCACAACGACTCGAGCTAGACCCAATTGACACTGAAATTTGAAACTTTGCTAAAAATTTAAGATATCACAAGATATATTAAAGTCAAATGAGAGCTAATATGTTGTCCACAATGAATCTAATATAATGGTACATTGCCTTCGCATAGACTAATAAGTTATGATGATATAATGTGTATATATCAAATGAGCCAATCATTTATCATCAATGGGGATGCAACCATTCATCTAGATAAGCGGTTATCACTCTAATACATGAAAATGTTATTGCAAAAGTTCTCAAAACTTATTGGGATTTTTTAAAATAAATCTCTATTGATATCTCATCATAAACTTGAGTATATATTTTATAATTTTAAGTAATTGTTTTTTATAATTTTTATTAATGCAAATTTTAACATGTTTTTTTTAATGCATTGAGAGTAGCAAGTTGCATTTACAACAGAGTATGATAGAGATGTTGTCACATGGGTAACCCTTATATGTCAGATTTAAAAAAATATATAATATCTAGTGATAAAAAAATATGTGATTCAAAAGAAATATAATACCTATAACAAATAACAATAGTGATAAAAAGAGAGACCTTGGACTTACACATAAATATAAACATTGTACGTATGATGTTTATATAGAAATATTGTAACAATGTATATATAAATATCTTAGCAATAATCAAAATTGTAATTTTACATGTTCATATTTGTATAAGTTGAGTTCTAAGTTTTACCAAGTTAAGTTAGATTACAACCAACTTAAATCCATCTTAAATAATAGAAAAATTTACACTTTAAAAAAATTGATTCATTTTAATACTTGATAAGTTCAAAGTTAAGAGATTACAACCTGTTATCGCACGGTTTGTAGGAGAGGTCCAAGGGCTTGAGTCAGGGCTTGAAACCGGCGTAACAGGAGCTTCCCCACCCACTGTCACCTCGATGGGGAGCTCTTTCTATTTAGGAGGGCAAGTCCAAGGGAGACGTCCCTAA
>SNQJ01S0072518.1:27768-66108 GCA_010110895.2 Picea sitchensis
AGAGAGAGAGAGAGAGAGAGAGAGAGAGAAGAATGAAATAAAAGAAATCATATGTACAAATGTGAAAACAATCTAATCTAGAATGAAATGCAATAGTATATACAATGAATGCAAATGCCTACCTACTTACATGTACTTACCTGTTGGTTGGATGTTTGATGTGGTCAAATGATTAGTGAAACCCATCCAACAACGTCCCACAATACCTTCCTTTGTGCTTCATCATAAGCCAAAATAGTGATAAGTTAAACACACCAATAACATGAGTTAGAAAATGTATCAAATAATCAGAAACCATAAAGTCTAACTCACGACGGCAGGTGGGAGGGATAAAATCGTGCTAAGTCAATCTTTGAGGCAAGTGCTCAATCCACTTCAGGAAAGGATCATAAAAAGTCAAAGGTTCAGAAAATTGAATCGAAAGGTCTGCAAGCTGGCTACCTAAGACATTCCCAAAATCCAAAGCCTTGGGAGGGATCGACACGGATCTAATAGAAGACTGGCAATATTTCAAGGGAAAGTAAAAAAACTGAGACAATAGACTCAAATTTGTAGTGTTCAACCAACCCTTAGACTCCAGGGTTTGCCCCAAAGGAAATTCAACATCAAAAACACATTCCCCAACTACACCTCTAGAGACACAACAAAGTAAAGAAATCGGAGGTGGCTGGGGAAAGTTGTCACAAGGATCCCTCTTTAAGCAAAGAAGGTCCTTACTCCTATCAATACCTGAGCACAATGATGGTTGATATTCATCTTCATGGAGAAAATCCAAGTGCTCAGAGGAGTACTCATAAACACCCTCAAGGTAAGACTGAAAATCATTAGGAAAACAAGGTACTAGGTCATCCTTGGGTGCTTGAAAAGCATGGGTAAAAATCTCATCTCCTTGTTGCCATTGGTCAAGAGTAACCTGTTGTGATAATTGTAAAGGAAACACTTGGAAATGACTCTCAATGTCATATATGGGATCCATATCATAACCAACTACAACCAACCTACGTCTCCCAACATGTATGAAATAATCAATGTTATCAACTATGTCACTATCTATATCATAACATGTTGGATTCAAGGACTCATTTATCTCCTCCTTATCTCCCCCATCATAAAGTAGAGTATCATCAAAATCTTAGGGGGGAGGGTAACTTACTGTTTCTTCTTGTGCAGGATCTTTGAGGACTTGGGTGTCTTCAACATGTGTTACTATTTAATCCTCATGGACTTCCCCTTTCTCTTCAATTATACAACAAGGAATATTCACTTCGTTCAAGGCTTTCATTTCTCCTTCATTTTCTGAATCATGGAACAAGGTGTCATCGAAATCCTGAAAAGGAAAGCAACTAACCTCATTGTCCTTTTGATGTGCAGGAGGAAATAGTCCGTGGACGGCTTCATCAGAGGGAGGAGCATAGGTTGATATTTCATCATGTCACTTAGGTTCCAACTCCTCAACTGTATCTCCATTATGTTGATCGATAACTTGTTCCTTTCTTTCTTGTGAATTTTTAGTAAAGATCTCAAGGGAAAGTAATCTATCCAAACTAAGGGCATCTGGGGTAAAGGGATGTCCCTTGCTAGTAAAGGAGATATTTGCCTCAATTTTTATGGCCATGTTATAAGCTTCTGTAAGTGTTTTTGGACCCTTTCTATTGAGGAGGAAGATCAAATGCCCCAGAAGTGTGTTGGTAAAGAGATACAAGAGGTACTTGTCTTCAGAACAATGGCTTCCAGGAATCTAGTGTAGCAACATCTGAAACCTACCCCCGAAGGCCCTGACAGTCTCATCCTCTATTTTTCTTATGTATTAGAGTCCTTTAAGTAATAATTGGATATCTTCCAATTTCATGCCCCAACTCATTAGAAAGGTTTCTTCTAACTGGTCCATAGATGTGATGCTAGCGGTTGGAATATTATCATACCACCTTCTAGCATTTCCATGCATAGTGGCAGAAAAAAGTTTCATTACCAAGTCTTCAGCATCATCACTGATAGGGTGGAGCTGCAAGAAAGACCAAAAGTTACTCATGTGATAGTCGGGTCTTTCTCCACAACTACCAGTGAATCTAGGGAGCCATTTTCAATACTCCGGGGGAATTTGTCTAGGGTATCCCAAGATTTTACTCATGTCTAAAGGTTTGTAGTTTCCCAGGTCCCATTGTGAAGTCATAGTTGGCTTCGTCATCACTGGAGTCGCCAGATAACTTTCTTGAAATTATCAAAGGATAAGGGAAAACACCCTAAGTGGAGTCGTCAGGTAAGCTTGTAAGATAAAGTCTCTTGAGGCAAGGCTTACCGAAAAGTGTCGTCTTGAGGATAATTGACTCAGTGTTCCCTGGAAACAATGCCAAAATGTTATCACGCAGTTTGTAGTTAGGATAATGGATGGATGAAAAGAAGTCAAACTGGCGTAACTTAACCAATCTGACCCACTATCACCTCGATGGGAAGGTTCTTTCTATTTAGGGAGGTAAGGGGAGACGTCCTCGATGACCTGAGCTTTTGAGACGGCAAAGGTTTAGCAATGCTAAGTGATAATAATCCCCCTCACAAGTCACCACCCGATCATAAAGTCCAACTTATAGCTAATAAAGATAATCAGAAGTAATAACCAAGAAGAGTACTTTCCCGAGACAAAGCAACAAAGAAACTAGGCATATACAAGATTGCTTGTTGGTTATATCTTCATATAATTAATGACTTTATGACAATGAGCAATTGTACAATGATATTGATGAAGTAAAATAATGTTTACAAGATAGAAATGATTACAATATATATTAGTTCTCAATGAATGTTAAAGGCACTTCACAATGAACAATGGCAATTTATCATTAATGTAACAATACTTGAAGCAACGCTTTAGCTAATCATTCAATTTCTTTAAAGACAAATATATGTTGCACAAAGTTGTTTATAGCATAAAATATGATGACAAGACTAGGGTTAGCAAATTTAGTCTAGGCTAGGGTTAGTAAGAGTTAAAGGTTTTTTCAAAGTAGTTGATTGTTGGTATGATCAGGGTGCTCGGCACAATGGAGGTCTTAGATCAGTGCCTCGTTAGGGTTAATGGAGTCAAAAGGGCTACAAATGTTGAAGGGTCATGATGATAGTAATAGGGCTAGAGACAAGAGGGTTTGGTGTCAAAGTGTCACTAAAGTGAGGCTTCAACAGGTCAAACCCTAGGGGAGATGACTCACTAGGGTGTAGGTGACCTAGGCCCTAGTGCGTATTCCTCCTTCTCTAGATCAAGAGACAAATTTACACGGCTAGCTTGAGGCAAGAAAAGTTATGGCTGAAGACAATAAGGTTAAATGTTGAGGTGTTGCTAAAGCAAGGCCTCAACAATGGAACCCTAGGGGAGAAAGGCTCACTAAAGTGTAGGTGGCCTAGGCCTTAGTGCTTTCTCCTCCTTCGTCAACTCATTGATAAGAGTAAAATGACTATGTTGGAAGAATAGGGTTAGAGTGTTGCTACGACAAGGCTCTATCTAACTTCAGCAAAACCAAAAAGGCTCTTTAACTTGGTAGGGACATGAGACAAGGACCTCGACATGTTCTTGTCACCAAGGGTTTTAATTCAGAAAGATATAATAACAAATGCAATACAATAAAACTACAACCATTCAAACAAGAAGTTTTGCAGAAATTCACTTACACTTAACCAACAAATCAATAGTCATACCCTAGTTGTAAACCTTCCACCAAGAGAAATGCCAAAAATAGCCAAAACAAGCTTCCTTCAACAAGTGTGCCTTAGAATTTCAACCAAAACCCTAGAATAGGGCACAAATTTCAGACCTCACCAAGTGGTGAGTGAAAGATGATGAAAATATGAAGGCAAAAACCCTCAATATATAGCATACCAATGACCTAAATTACATTTTAGGTCATTAAAAGGCCGACAAGGCCAAAATACCAAATTCATATTGTTTTACATTAAATGTCTTAAAATTAAATCCTAATCAAGCAATAATGAGACATCGTCCCCTTTCTAGGTTGATGTTAGCCCCTTTTAGGGAAAATGCAGCCTCCTGGAGCAAAACGTTAGCCCTCCTTGGGCTTCTCCAAGATGCCACACGTGCCAACATTGCCATATCTGCCTCCCAAAATGTCCATACTGTTGGTTGACATCATGGGAATTCTAGGAGATGTCCTGGGCCTTCCAAGGCCAACGTTTCTATGGACAGGGCTCAACCCCCCTAGGTACAGTTCTGCTCAGTTGCCTCTGATGGATTATTCTTCTCTTCCCTGGTACAAACGCTCTGCCCTGTCTCTGCCCCCTGGTGGGGTCTCAACATCCATCTGGTGGGCTCTTCAACCCCATGGAGGTTTGAACTGATCATCTCCTCATGTGTATCTGTCTAATGTTCCATCGAGCATGATCCTGCACATCAAAAGCTATGCCCTCCATGGGCTCATAAGTCATAGGGATCATAGCAATTTCAATCACATCTAATCATCAATATTTATTAAACATGTGCATAAAACCCCTTTACCCCAGTCTAGTGCTCAAAGATATTATACAAGTATGAAATAAGTTTGGGGGAAGTGACAGGACGTCCTATTGGGCTAGTGTCTACTGGTAGAGGGATGTTTCTGGAGAGGATTAAATATAAGTCATGTAGGTGGGTGAGGTGGATGGGGATGCCTAGTTAAAAGGTGCATTGATAACAGGGATGGCTTACCGCTGGGTGCCTCAGTTGAGGGTGAGTTGCACCTGTCATGGATGCAATGTTTCCAAGCCCATTCATGCCTTTTATCTTCATTCTTTTTCTTACAATATACTAGTGAAAGGACACTACCTTGGCTTGGTGACTAGTGGTGGCAATGTTAGCCACAAGCATTTCACGGAAATGAGAAGGTTGGCTTGTGATGAGACCCCCTTTCTCTTGGCTATGCCACCAAGAGACACTACCCTGGTGTGGTGACTAGATGCTGGTAGTGTCATACTGTTAGATGCTCATGGACCTAATAGGCTGGATCGTGATGAGACCCCCTATCCTCTAACTAGGTCTTGTCTTATTTTTGTTTTATCTTTTTATTGTTTTTTTCTTTCAAGAAGCTAGTCAAGGGACACTTCCCTGGCTTGGTGACCAGAGGTGGCAATGTTACCCATAAGTACTTTCATGGAAATAGGAAGGTTGGCTCGTGATGAGACCCCCTTTATCTTGGCCATGCAACCAAGAGCCACTACCCTGGCATGGTAACCAATTTCTAGTAGTGTCATATTGTTAGGCACCCATGGACCTAATAGATTGGCTCATGATGAGACCCCCTATCTCTCAACTAGGTCTTGACTTATTTTTTTACGGGTCCCTCGGTTTCTTGCTGAGAAGCTCTTTATTTCTTTCTCGAGGATCCCTGGGCGAAGCATCTCAAGGTTTTATTCTTAGGATTTTATTGTCAGCTTCTTTTACCCCCCCAGGTATTTAGCCCATTCTTCCCACAAGGTAAGGTACAACCCCTAAATGATTGGATAACCCTATGCCCAGACCAATGCAAGGGGATGGGTGAGTGGGAAATAAGATGGAAAGTGGTATGTATGACGGTAACGGATGATGGATTTTTAGAAATCCCTCCAATGGCAACTCAAAACCTATGGACACAAGCTTGTTAGGGCATCCTGTCATTCCCCCCAGACAAGGTCAACTGGAAAAGCATAAGATCCAAGCACCTGTTAGAAACAAATGAATCAAATGAACATATTCAAAAGGTTTGAGGATTAGAGTGACACATACCATGATACCTGAACTCATTACGTCATGGATCAAGAACCATCTCTGATACATAACCAAACTGAAGGGGATGGATGTTGTTTTTGGTGCTGACAAAGTGGAGGCGTTGAAAGGGAGAAAAGATGGGCCCTCCAGGGCCATGCTCAAGTCAATCTGGCTCTCGGTAATACATGTCTAGGACATGTGGGCCTCGAGACATAATCTCTTAGTTATCCCTGAAAGTGGGGGATAACAGGTCTCAAATCCTTGTTAATATGTGTGGGAGGAAAATATGGCCCTTAGGTCCTAAATGAATCTTCTAGGGACCAAGGAAAATGAATGAGACCACAAACCATAAAACACACCCTATATAGGAGATCATTGTCCTGAGAGTTGGATGTGGGCACCAATATTAGGATTTGTGCACTAGGAATGGGTTTTGGGATTGGGGGAGAAATTAATGTAATTAGGCCCTAAATTAAGATTGTTGAGCTAATGGGCCATGATCAAGGTATTGAACCACAACATAGACCATTTAAAGTGGATATTTGGCATATAAGTGGGATATGAATGTGATCAAGAGTTTTTGTGTATAGGGATGGGTATCAAGGCCTTAACCATAGTCAAGGGAGAAAAATAAGGGCCTTACATCCTAAACAAATATATATGCCTCATTGGCCATCAACGTGACCTCAAACCACAACATAAGTCCTTTACTAGTGAACTTTGACCTCCAAGTGGAATATGGGTACTATTATGAGGTATTACATGCTAGGGATGGGTATTAAGGCATTGGACATGGTCAATGGGGGGAAATAAGGCCCTTTGGTCCTAGATGAAGCCTTTAGGTATCAAAGGCCATAAACAATGTCATAATACATATAGCATGTCCTCTATAGGGGATCATTGTCCTTTAAGTGAGACATGGGAACCATTATGATGTTTTGTGCATTGGGGATGGGTCACAATCCCTTAACCATGGTTGGGGGAGATATCCTAATAATTAGACTCTAAATGAATATTCTTAGGCTAATGGGCTATTATCAAGGCCTTGAAATACAATACATGCCCTCTTAAAATGGATCTTGTGCATATGAATGGGATATGGGAATTATTAGAAATCTTTTGACATAATGGATGGGTCTTGAGACCTTAATCATTGTCCTAGGAGAAAATAAAGGTTCTTAGGACCTAAAAAACGTTTTTAAGGATCACGATCCATGAACAAGTCCTTAAACCACTACAATATCCCTTTAGAGGGGATGGTTGGCCTTCAATTGGGACATGAGTTCCTTAGGATATTTTGTGAACCAAGGATGATTCTTGGGCTATTGAGCATGGTAAGGGGAGGAAATAAAGGGCCTCAAGTCATACATAAATATTTTAAGGATCTAGTCCATGAACATGGCCTCAAAGTACCACATAGACCCTCTAAAAGGGATCTTTGACCTCTGAGTGGTATATGGATTATTATAGGAGGTTTTACATACTAGAGATGGATATTGGGATCATGAATATGGTTGAGCAAGGAAAAAAGGGTCATATGACCTAAATGAAAGCTTCTATGGCTCATGAGCAAAAATGAGGACTTGAAGCACTACACATTATATTTAGAGGAGATATTTATCTATTAATAGGTTTAGCATAGTGTGCATTGGTAACAAGGACCAAACCATGGTCCAAGAGCAACCATTGGAGCCTAAAAGATAATGGTGCGAGAAAGAAAAAAAATGGACATATGACCTAAATTAAATCTTATTGGGAGATTGAACCACTACACATGCCATTTAGAAGATATCTTTAGCCATTGAGTGGGATACATATGCCATTAGGAGATTGTTTTCACTAGGGATGGGTCTCAAGGCCTTGACCATGGTCATATGGGAACCATTACAATTTTTTTCACATTAGATGGTTGTTGAAACAAAACCCATGGTCCAAGGATAAAAACCAATGTCTTAGGTACTAAAATATTCTTTTCTGGTTCATGGACCATACATAGGTTCTGAAACCACCACAGAAACATTGTAATGGAATATTTACCCAACAAATATAATATGGATGTTGTTAATATGTTTGGAACATTGTGCATTGGTATCAATTCCTTTTCCATGGTCCAAGGGTGATCTAGGAGGATATGGAACACTCAAAGAGGTCTATAAGGATGTGGAATGCTCAGAGAGGTCCAGGAGGATAAAAAAATGCTCAAAATTTGATCATCTCAAATGTTCTCTCAAGTGAATTCATTGTGCAGAGCTCAGCGATAGCTTTCCAATGGCACAAATATCGCCTCAAATAGAGTTTGTATGCAGAATTTATGGTCAGTCAAAGTTTTGGTCAATAGGGTAAAAAGTCAAAGGCGACACGTGTCACCACTAGAAGGGTGAAATGTGGCACGACAGTATAGGCCAAACAGTTTTGAATTGGCATACAACTGGGAAAGTGACAAGTGGCATCAACCATACAGTTGGCAAAAATTGGACCAATTGTAGGGCGCCACGTGGACCAATCATATGGTGCCACATGGCACCTTCAAGAAGGCCAAGTTGTCCTAGGATCAAAATGGTTGGAGTCGGAATGAATCAAACCTCCGACCTCTTAGCTCTAGGATAATGGCTTAAAAACATGCCATAACCAAATGAGCTAACGATTCCATCGAATATTTGGGTGGATATCAATATATATATTGACATATATAAATGTAATATGCCAAAACAGAGTCTGTGGGGCTTGAACCCCAAACTTCCCACCATACATAACCCATGACTTAACATATAGTGCACCAATACTTCTACCATATGGTTGTGTTGTTATAACCAATCCGACAAATAACATTTAAATGGATGCGTGGGGTTCAAATGGAATTTGGGGGCCTGCGTCCTATTTAATTAGCATGAAACTCAATGTGCCATCACATCAAAGTACAAATTTGCGTCTTGAAGTTCGTTCCAAGGGTATCTAGACTTTGTGATTTCACCATAACGCATGCCAAAGGGTTCCTTAACGAAAATATATGAAGTTTATGCTCATTTTTCTCATAATTTCGAGAGGAATTCAATGGTGCACTTTGTTTCTGAGTTTGAACAATGAATAAAAATCCCATTGTAAAAACACAAGCATTTGAGCATTAATAAAGTGGTCTTGATTGGAAGTGGACCCGAAGATGTAGCCCAAATTGGGTCAACTCCGTTAACAAAATTGTGTATGTTATTTCAATATTGTTGTTCTGTTTTCACTCAGTTCTTGCAAGTTATTTACCATTAAAATGGGTTTGGATAGATAAATGAATTCACATGTATTATGAAATCAATCAAACGATCATTATTATTTTGAGATCAAGTTAGATGTTTATCTATATTAAAGAATAATTAGCATCTAACGATTTTTTGGATCAAGTTGGTATCAGAGCTGGTTTTTGAAAAATGTTTGCAAGTGAATGCTTACAAGGTCTAGATTCAAGCTTGGTAAAGGAAAGCTTGCAAGTTATAAGTTAGAGATTCAAAGGATATTTCGTAAGAGAGACATGGTTTCTGAAGGAAAGGAAGGAGAAGATCATCCCATGAGACCTGAGGAAATTATGGATACACTTTGCTCAATGAAGAAAATAATAGATGATTTATATAGAAGAGTCCATAAGACTGGGGACAGAGAATATTCAGTAAAAGATGAAGGAGGAGGTGAAGGTGGCGGAGCTTCAAAACCCTCTTCACCATCATCCTCATCACCATCTTCTTCTGGTGCAAGTAAAACTTATTCACATAAGAAGAATCCCTTTAAGAAGTCATCACATAATCATGATTTGCCTTTATTCAAATTAGATGTAAAGTTTGAACTACAAATTTATGATGGAGAATTGAATGTAGAGAAGTTGGAAAATTGGATCAAACAAATTGAAGTGGCACAACCTTGATATGGTGGGAGAGTAAGAAACAAGTTGATATCGTTCAACATGGCAAATTAATTTCTTCTTGGGATGAATCTACTGTTGCAATAACAAAACAATTTTATCCATTGGCTTATGTGCAAACTGCAACTATAGAATGGCAACATATAACACAAGGAAAAGGGAAAAATGTTCAATTATATACACAGGAATATAATAATAAATCATTATCTTTGGGAATTCCATTATATACTCACAAAACTCTTCTAAATTATATTGGTGGCATGCACTCATATCTTCGACACATTATCTTGATGTTTAACCCTAATAACATTTATGAAGTGTCAGTACAAGATACTCATTTGGAAGCTAGCAAGGGAAGCATGTGCTTGAGGATAAGAAGAGACATAAGTTTGAGAAGATGATCCAGATCCCGGGGGCTGAGATCTGGATGGCTTGAATGCCTGGAGAGGAGGAGCTTAGACATGCCAATCTTTCATGAAAATAAGTATGGAAAAAAACATGTAAATGAAGTACTCGGGAGGTGAAGCTCAAAGATGAGCCTCACCTCTAAAACTAATTACTAGTAAATCACTGAGAGCTAATTAATCTCACAATGAACAATAGAAAATATGAGAGAAGCCAAAATGAGTAACTTGATATTATGAGAAGGTTTTCTAGGCCTTTATATAGAATTACAAAATGGTCCATTGGACAAAGTAAAAAATAGCTCATTAAATGAGTCTCTATTATTATAATAGATCTAACTACCCAACTAACTAGTGGAAAATAAAACCCAATACAATAATGGAAATAGATCATTAAATGAGTCTCTATTATTATAATAATAGATCTAACTACCTAGTTAACTAAGTAGTGGAAAATGAAACCCAATACAATAATTGAGAGGTGGGACTCTCTTTGACTCATATGGAAAATGGCATAGCACCCCTACCTCGGCAGGTTCTGCATGACCTCCTGGTCTTAGGATCATTCTTAATCTTCCCCTTGAGTCTGATTGACTGTTTGATTCCTCCCAGGAATCTTCAACGCACCAATGTTTATCCACAGGTCCTTAGGAGTTACGCATGTGCAAGAAAGCACTAAGCGCCAACTCTTTCCCATGTGACCAACTAACATGACCTCAATCTTCACTCGAAAGGGTATTTCAGGTTTCGTGACTTCGCGATCCCTGATTTGAGTCCCTCTGTCTCGTCAATCCCCGAAACTCTGAAATGGTCTAACGGGAAATTGATTTCTCTCTTGACTTCACTTGACGTGGCCTTCGATGAAATCTGGGCCCCAAGTGTTTCGACACCTTGGGATTTCGTGTATCAGCGAAATTTAATATAACAACTCTCTTCTGCCCGATAGCCAAAATTGTGATGGCTTCTCACCGCAAATAAACAACTCTACTCTTTCCGTGATCTGACGGTCTTGAATAAATCGAGACTTCGTGAATCGGGAGCTCGCAACTCTCGACTCCGAGTCATAACCTTCTTCCACACCCTGAATTCTGAAATGACGAAACTCGAGCACAAGATCAATGACTCTCGTTGATCCGGATCCAATGGTCTACGACACTCGATACTTCTTCCTTGAAGTGTTTCCATCGTCCGTCCAGACTTCAAATGCTCCTCACCAACACTTTGGCATCAACCCTTCTGAGCTTTCTCTTTTACAGGTGACCTTGACCTTCGTCTCCCTTTGAATCCTTCATAGGTTCTAACCCTCGTGATCTTTTCTCTGCTGCAAACTAAAGGCTTCAAAAGGTTTCCTGCACGCACTCCTTGTGGCATCCACAAATATGCTCTAGCTATTTAAAATCTCTAACTCTGTGCACTCCCTTGCAACAACAGTTCTCCAACCTTTCTCTTCGGTTGATAGAGTCTAAGGATTCAACTGGCCTATGCACACCTTGCACAGCTCTATGCGATACTTGCACTTCCACTGGTATGAGAACAACAATATTCCTCCTGATCTTTTCTGAGATGAAACTCAGAACCCTGTCAACGCACTCTATGCGGACCTTTCATTGCACTCCTTATAGGAATTCTTAGGATGAGAAATAATTGAAACTCATACTTCTCTTCTCACCGGCTTCATACATTCAACATGAAATCAAGAGCATATGCACACATAGCATTGAAATAGATGCATAACAGAGAATATAGGCAAAACTGTAAACATACCATTCAAACAGATGTAAACAGTAACCAAGATAACACCATGAAATGGAATCAAATCATTCTTATATTAATTCCACTGCTCTTGTACATGGGTTTAATAGCAACAACTATCTGCTTATACAATCCTACAATCTTTGTTCTTATGTGCTCTCTTGCTCTACAACTTACAATGAGAACTGATACAATGATACAAGCGAGGGTGTCTTTTACGATTTTTCCCTCCTACAGCTCTAAGCTATCTAATCGAATTAAAAGATACAACTGCTTTACATTCATTACACTTAAATTCCTCCATATTCGACATATGAGAGAAATGCTCAAGATCTGTGTTACAATCTCAAAACATTTAAGGGAAATTATGTCCCCCAACTATTACATTAATGTTTCATCATTCAAATTCAAAACATTCTCAAAACGTGCACTGGTGCATATCCAGTTGTCCTCCACTTGTGCTTGTTTTGTTGGCTTGCTTATGATGCTCTTGCATCATACTCCTCTGGCCGAAAAATTCATGAACTCCTGTTCATGAGCTCTTGCACCGTCTATCCATGGTCTTGAATATTTTCTTCTCTTTCCCAACTGGCATCTTCAATCGGGTGTTCTTTCCATTTGACTAAATATTCAAAGTATGTCTTCCTCTGGGTCTTCTTTCCAACTCTCTGATCAATTATCTTCTCCATCTGCGGCCTTTCAACTACAAGCATTTATCTGACCCACTGAATTTCTTTCTGACCCTCCTTTGTTCCTGTTTCATCAGCTCTGTAAGGGTACAAGTCTTCTAATTTGAATATGGGTGATGTTCCTACCCCATCTGGTAATTCAATTTCATAAGCATTTGCCTCAAACTTTCACAAAACCTTACATGGTCCAATTTTCTTCATCTTCAGCTTATTGTATGTTCCCCTTGGGAACCTTTCCTTTATGAGATGCGCCAGAACCAAACCACCTACTTCAAACTGAAGTTCTCTCCTGTGTTGATCTACTCTGTGCTTGTATTACTGGTTGGAATTATGTAATCGCTCTTTGATTTTGTTGTGGAGCTCTTGCATCTTTGCTGCAAAATCCTCTGCTCTGGCACTTCTGAATTCATTCTGCTCTAAGTCATTCAACTCACATACTCCTCTCGGCTACATTCCATACAAAATATGGAATGGACTTTGTCCTGTACTCCTGTTGGGTGAATCGTTATATGCAAATTCCGCTTGCGGCAGAATCTGATCCCACTGACTGTGATGTTCAATGACTAGACTCCTCAACAAATCTCCCAAGCTTCGGTTTACTACCTCAGTTTGTCCATCCTTCTGAGGGTGATATGCTGAGCTAAAAGATAAATTTGTTCCCAGTTTCTTCCATAGGGTCCTCCAGAAATGACCAACAAATTTGGTATCCCTGTCCGATACAATACTCTTGGGTAAACCATGAAGTCTAACAACTTCTTTGAAAAATAGGTTTGCAATGTGAGTTGCATCACTGGTTTTATGACATGGAATGAGATGTGCCATTTTAGAAAATATGTCGACTACCACAAATATGGAATCACAACCCCTCTGTGTCCTTGGTAGTCCTAACACAAAATCCATGCTTACCACGTCCCATGGCCTCTCGGGTACTGGCAATGGTTGATACAATCTTATATTCTGTCTTTTCCCCTTTGCATGCTGGAAAATCCTGCATTTGTTGACAAACTTCTTAGCATCTGTCCTCATCCCTAGCCAATAATACAGACTGTTCAGTTGCGCAAATGTTTTGTCATGGCCAAAGTGTCTAGCCAATCCCCCACTATGTTTTTCTTTTAGAAGATTCTCTCTCATAGAAATCTTCGGAATACACAACTGATTTCCCTTGAATAATAATCCATCTTGAATTAAATATTCAATCCATTGGCTTCTATCTCTGAGAACTGGATTCTCACATGCTTCATAAGCCTCTTCGAAATCTGCATCATCTCTGTACATCTCCTTGAGATTGTCAAAACCTAAAGTTTTCACACGAAACTCCTGCAAAATCAAACATTTCCTGGTCAAAGCATCAACAAATTTGTTAGCAGTTCCAGAAATGTGCTTTATAACAAAAGTGAAGTTCTACATATATTCAACCCATTTTGCATGTTTTTGGTTGAGTCTTTCCTGTCGAGTTATGAATTGTAAAGCATGGTTATTGCTATACAAGACAAACTCTTTCGGAATCAAGTAATGTCTCCATTTTTTCAACGCCTATATGACTGCATAAAACTCCTTGTCGTATGTTGAATACTTCATCTTGGTCTCGTTCAGCTTCTCACTAAAGTATGCAATCGGCCTATTGTCTTGGCTTAAGACTGCTTCGATCGCAAATCCACTTGTGTCGCATCTGACTTGAAATGTTTTACTAAAATCTGGCAGAACTAGAACTGGCTGTCCAGTTATTTTCTCTTTCAGCAACTTGAAACTTTTCTCTGCGTCCTCTATCCAATGAAAATATTTATGTATTTTCTTGACTGTGTCCATCATTGGTGCACATATCCCACTAAAATTTCTAATGAACTTCTTGTAAAAACTAGTCAATCCATGGAAGATTCTAACTTCAAAGATACTCTTTGGCGATGACCAATCTCTGATTGCTTTTACCTTCTCAGGATCCATCTTCAACTCGTTCGAAGAGATCAAAAAACCCAAATAAATGAGCTCTTTCTTGATGAAAGATGAATTCTTCAAATTTATCAGCAACTTCTCTTGTTGCAATCTCCTCGTCACTAGAGTTAGGTGTCTCAAATGTTCTTCCTCAGTCTTATTGAAGATCAGTATATCATCAAGATACACAATTACAAACTTCCCAATGAAATCTTTCAAGACTTTGTTCATCAATATCATAAAATTACTTGGCGCGTTCATCAAACCAAACGGCATGACAAGCCATTCATGTAGTCCTTCATTCGTCTTGAATGTTGTCTTCCATTCATCGCCTTCTCTCACTCAAATCTGATGACACCCGCTCTTCAAATCAGTTTTTGAAAAAATATTTTCTCCGCTCAAGCAATGCATCAAGTCATTCATCCTGGGTAAAGGAAATCTATACCTGATGGTGATTTTGTTTATAGCCCTCGAATATGTACACATTCTCCATCCACCATCCTTCTTTGGGCTTAACACTGTTGGTACAACGCATGGACTCAAAATTTCTCTAACCAACCCCTTGTCCATCAAATCCTGGACTTGCCTCTTGACTTATTCATTTTCCTGCGGCGTCAATCTGTATGCTACTTTGTTTTGTAAACTTGCTCCAGGTATAAGATCATTGTGATGGCTTATACTTCTGATAGGTGGCAATGAACAAGGTAAATCATCCACCACTATATCAACGAACTCTTCCAGCAGTTCCCGAATTTCTCTAGGTAGTTCATCTATCTTGTCTCTGGTTAATATGACTCTGGGTTTTCTCACCACGACAAATTGCATTTCTTCTTCTTTCTTGACTTCCTCAAGAAGTTCCTTCCCACTCATGAGAAGTATAGTGTTGTTTGCCTCCGCTCCCACTTCCTTGTCTTTAATTGGCAGCAACATATGCATCCTACGATTCTTCTCTAAGGTGTATGTGTTCTTTCTCCCATCATGAACAACATTTATTTCATATTTCCATGGTCTTCCCAACAAAAGATGACAGACATCCATGGGAATAACATCACATAAAATTTCATCCTTGTATCCCCCTATCTTAAATTCAACTAAACATTGTTTAGTGACAGTTACCTGATGTCCCTTTTGCAACCACGAAACCTTGTATGGGATTGGATGTGCAACTGTCTCCAATTCCAGCTTTTCCACCATCTCTGTGGATACTAGGTTATCTGTGCTTCCACTATCCACTATCACCTTGCATACCCTATCCTTGGTCTTGCAAGCAGTTCTGAACAAACTATTTCTCTAGACTGGATTCTCTATCTCCTTCTCTGGCTTCAAGAGAATTTTCCGCATCATTAAAGACCTTCTGCCTTCTGCATCTTCTACCTCAACATTTCGCCTTTGTGTTTCCGAAATGTGAGCTTTGCCTCCTCCATATATTTTTCTGTCAAGACATTCATAAGACTTATGTCTGACCTTTCCACAGACAAAATACTTTATCTCACCTCCTCTGCCTCTTCCTCTTCCTCTAGCTCGTGGAAAAGTGCTTCTGTCGACAGATTGTCTCCTCTGTGAACTTCCTCCTCTTTCTGGGTGAGTATGAGGTTTCTTTTCTTCATCCTTGGGTTTCTGCACTCTATCTTGGGAAATTGCTTTGCCTCTGCTCTGACTTCTACCTCTACCTCTCTGACCTTGCTTTCGGGCCAATTTCTCTTTAGCCTTCAGGGCCATTTTATAAGCATCTTCTACATTCCTTATTGCCATCATGCTCATCTCATATTGAATGTCATATCTTAGACCATTCATGTATCTAGTGACCTTTTCATCATCACTTTCATGATGACCTGCTCTAATATTTATCCGGTAGAACTCTTAAATGTATTCCTTCACTGTCATCCCTTTCTGTCTCAAGTTCTGCATTATCCGAAATAGGTTAATTTGTTAATCTCTGGGTATAAACTTGGCTTTCATATTTGCAACCATTCTATCTTAGTTTTTGGTTCTTTGCTTACCTCTGCAATGCCTGTCTGCCTGCAGTTCATCCCACCACAGTGATGCATGCCCTTTAAGTCTAGTGACGACATATTTAACTTTCTTATCTTCCTCGACATCCTCATAGTCAAAGTATTTTTCTAGAGCTCTAAACCAATCTAGCAGCTCCTCAACGTCTAAGTTGCCTTCATACATTGGAATATCCATTTTTTCCCTGGCACCTATTCTTGCAACAACTCTGAATAGACGTTCTTCTGCAGCATCTTCGGCTACAATTTCTTCTTCAGCTCTAGCCTCATTTTCTCTTTCGACTTCACTGACATCTCCATGGTCAACTATCCGTCTCCGTGTTGTCTCCATAGCATCTAACCGAGTACGGAGTTCTCTCATTTCCCTTTCCATAGTTGGATTGGGTATTGGTCTTTCTCTCCTTCTTGGCGACATTGTTCAAATATGGTTCACACATAATTCAAATCACTACTTTCCTTCTGTCCTATCCTGCTTTCAGAAAACAAAGATTGTAAGTTAGGCTCTGATACCACCTGGCAGAACACCCCTACCTCAGCAGGTTTTGCATGACCTCCCAGTCTTAGGATGGTTCTTAATCTTCCCCTTGAGTCTGATTGACTCTTCGATTCCTCCCAAGAATCTTCAACACACCAGTGTTTATCCATGGGTCCATAGGAGTTATGCCTGTGCAAGCAAGCACTAAGCACCAACTCTTGCCCACATGACCAGCTGACGTGACTACAATCTTCACCCGAAAAGGTATTCGGGTTTCGCAACTTCACGATCCCTAATTTGAGTCCCTTTGTCTCGCCAATCCCCGAAACTCCAAAATCGTTTAACGGGAAATTGATTCCTCCCTTGACTTCACTTGACGTGGCCTTCAATGAAATCTGGGCCCCAAGTGTTTCAGCACCTCAGGATTTCGCGTATGGAAAAAATTCAATACAACAACTCTCTTCTACTCGATAGCTGAAATCACGATGGCTTCTCACCACAAATCAACGACTCTACTCTTTCCGTGATTTGACGGTCCTGAATAAATCAGGAGTTCGTGAATCGAGAGTTCACAACTCTCGACTCCAAGTTGCAACCTTCTTCCACACCCCGAATTCCGAAACGACGAAACTCAAGCACGAGATCAATGACTCTCGTTGATCCGGATCCAACAACCACTATTCCTCCTGAACTTCTGAATGTCGAATGATCCTCAGCCTTAACTCGTCCACTGATCTATGAGATCCAACGTTCTACCTCGAAGTGTTTCCACCATCCGTCCAGACTTCTAATGCTCCTCACCAACACTTTGGCGTCAACCCTTCTGAGCTTTCTCTTTTACAGGTGACCTCGACCTTCGTCTCCCTTTGAATCCTTCAGAGGTTTTAACCCTCCTAAGATTTTCTCTGCTGCAAACTCAAGGCTTCAAAAGGTTTCCTACACGCACTCCTTGAGGCATCCACAAATATGCTCTGGCTATTTAAAATCTCCAACTCTGTGCACTCCCTTGCAACAACAAATCTCCAACCTTTCCCCTCGGTTGATAGAGTCTAAGGATTCAACTGGTCTGCGCACACCTTGCACGGATCTATGCGATACTTGCACTTCCACTGGTATGAGAACAACGATATTCCTCCTGAGTTTTTCTGAGATGAAACTCAGAACCCTATCAACGCACTCTATGCAGACCTTTCATTGCACTCCTTGCAGGAATTCTCGGGATGAGAAACAATTGAAACTCATACTTCTCTTCTCACCGGCTTCATATAGTCAACATAAAATCAAGATCATACACAGACATAACATTGAAACAGATGCATAACAGAGAATATAAGAAAAACTGTAAACATACCATTCAAATAGATGTAAGCAGTAACCAAGATAACACCATGAAATGGAATCAAATCATTCTTATATTAATTCCAGTGCTCCTGTACATGGGTTCAATAGCAACAACTATCTGCTTATACAATCCTACAATCTCTATTCTTCTATGCTCTCTTTCTCTACGGCTTACAATGAGAACTAATACAATGATACAAGCAAGGGTGTCTTTTACGAGTTTTCCCTCCTACTGCTCTAAAAGCTACAACTATTTTACATTCATTACACTTAAATGCCTCCATATTTGACAAATGAGAGCAATGCACAAGATCTTCGTTACAATCTCAAAACATTTAAGGGAAATTACGTCCCCCAACTATTACATTATTGTTTCATCATTCAAATTCAAAACATTCTCAAAACGTGCGTTGGTGCATATCCAGTTGTCCTCCACTTGCGCTTGTTTTGTTGGGTTGCTTACGATGCTCCTGCATCAGACAACCTGTTAGCCCAATTAATTAATGAGGATGTGGGCATCTCCTTGATCCACATAGACAATCTATTAGCTTTATAGCTTTATAACTTTTGCATCTGAATTTAGACTATATACCCCCTAAAATCTGGATCATTGCTCCCCCATTAGAAAATGATGGTCCCCCATCATTTCACCCTTGCAAAAAAGAGACCCATGAGTACAATGTTCTAATTCCCAATGAAGGGAAGGGTTTTGTTTGGTTGACCCATAACTGTTTACATTAATAAAAAAATGGAAAAATCATGACTTTTGAGGCTTTGAATCTCCTTCTACAAATTTATTCATAACTTTTGCTACAAGTGATGAAATCCAATTTCTTCGAAGACCCATTTGAGCTACTGAAGATATTTTTCAATCAATATATGGAACTTGTTCTAAGGTGGACCATGGAGTGAGAAAAAACTTGTTGAATTTCCAGTGACGCGTAACCGTCTTGGAAGAAAGACATATAGATCTTCAATCAGTGATATCTCTCAAACCAGGAAACAAAGTGAAATTCCGTAAAATACCCATTTGAACTGACGGAGAGACCTTTCCATTGATTAACATAAGTGATCTAAGGTGTCCTTTGGAGTGAGAAAAACCAGAACGAAGTTGAAGGGCGCATGGCCACGCTGGTTACAAACATGTGCTTCTTCAAACAAGGATATCTCATAAACCAGGCAACGAAATGAAATTCCGCGAAATACCCATTTGAGATCTTAAAGAGATATTTCCAGCCATATGTGGAACTCCTTTTGTAGTTTACCTATCAGGTATAAAAATACCATTGAATATGGTGGTATATGCGGCCTCCTTGGGTCAAATATATGTTGAGATTTAATCGATGATATCTCTCAAACCAGGAAGCCAAATGAGATTTCGTGAAATACCCTTTTGAGATATTTAAGAGATATTTCTAATGAGATATGGTAGAGATTATTAAATGTTGTGTATAGGTCACAACACCTCTTTGAAGTTGGTTGAGTGTAGAGGGCCACAAAGAATGCCAAAGGTTTGTAGAGCAACATGGGTTGTTGTAGAGATTGTGGAACCTCTATGGGCAGTATGGACACCCTACAAATTTGTTGAAAATGTTGCAAACCAATGGATGTAGTGGATCCATGTATATATGTAGTGAATCCATGTATGGATGTAGTAAATCCATGTATGGGTCTCCTTGTAATAGTGAGCGAAAATTTGAGGGTAAAATAAAAATCCCTGTAGTGCCTGGTGACCAACTGTGATGCTTACAGTGTATGGCCCAACAGATGGATTTCGATAGTACCAAAATGAGGTTGGTGATTGTTGCAAATGTTTGAACCCACAACATGCTTCAAACCCTTGTTCCGATGGAGAGCATACCCGCTCTGATACCATTGATTCGAATCTCGGGGGTTGAGATCTGGATGGCTTGAATTCCCAAAGAGGAGGAGCTTAGACATGTAAATCTTGCATGAAAATAAGCATGGAGAAAAACATGTAAATGAATTACTCGGGAGGTGAGGCTCAAAGAGGAGTCTCACCTCTAAAACTAATTAATAGTAAATCACTCTGAGCTAATTAATCTCACAATGAATAATAGAAAATATGAGAGAAGCCAAAATGAATAACTTGATATTATGAGAAGGCTTGCTAGGCCTTTATATAGCATTACAAAATGCTTCGTTGGACAAAGTAAAAAAAGGCTCATTAAATGAGTCTATTATTATAATATATCTAACTACCCAACTAACTAAGTAATGGAAAATAAAACCCAATGCAATAATGGAAAGAGATCATTAAATGAGTATGTATTATTATAATAATAGATATAACTACCCAGCTAACTAAGTAGTGGAAAAGAAAACCCAATACAATAATGGAGAGGTGGGACTCTATTTGACCCATATGGGAAATCTGTTAGCCCAATTAATTAATGAAGAGGTGGACATCTCCTTGATCCACATGGGAAATCTATTAGCTTTATAGCTTTATGAGTTTTTCATTTGAATTTAGACCATATACCCCCTAAAATCCGGATCAAAAGAAATTAAAAGGAAACTGAAAGAGTAAGAAATCAACTACAGTAAAGAAAAATGGATAAAAACCTATATGTCTTCACTGCAAAAGAAAGAGGCACGAGGAAGCATAATGTTGGAAGCTACATCCAAAGTTACGACCAAAAAAGTTTCAAGATAAGGGGAAACAAAAGACTGTTGCATCAACCCGACGGGATCTGGGATCAGATTCAGGAGATGAAACTAAGATCATGGCAATGGGAAGCAAAGGTATGTCTACTTTTAATCTTTTAGTTCAATCTGCTAAATTGGAAACTATTCTTGATCAAAAGAAACAAAGTGATATTTTTCATGTCAAAGTTATAGTAAAGCATACAAAGATATATACTTTGTTTGACATTGGATCTCAGGTTAACGTAATATCTGAAGAAATTATTAAGAAGCTGGTTTTAAAGACAACACCTCGTAGAAAACCATATCCATTAGGTTGGGTGTGTGATGATGATAAGTTGTAGGTGATGAATCAATGTAAGATCAGATTTGTAGTTACATCTAAATTCTATGATGAGGTTGAGTTAGATGTCGTGCCACTTGAAATTTGCGGCATTGTCTTGGGTAATCCATATCTATTTGACAGGAAATATATATTTTATCGTGAAGAGAAAAAATATCATATTTTCAAGAATGGGATTGAGTATATTGTCAGAGCTCACAATATCAAAAATATTGTTTCTTCAGTGAACACAAGGAAAATGAAGAGACTCGTAAGTGCAATTAAATCTTTTGTTCTCGCAATAGTGCAACAAAAGGGGGAAGATATGTCAGATGCTTTATCAGGTTGTGATCTAGATCATAAGTAGGAATTTGTAAAGATTATATCTAACTGTGATGAGTTATTTCAAGAACCTACAAGGTTGCCTCCTAAGAGGGAGGTTGAACATGAGATTTATTTACAGCAGGATGCTCCTCTTCCTAACATTGGTATGTATAGGTTATCAATGATAGAGAATGCAGAGATAAAGAAACAAGTTCAAAAGTTACTTGATAAAGGAATCATCGGACCAAGTTCCACTGTGTGTGGATCTCCTATTGTATTAGTTCCAAAGAAAAACGGTACATGGAGGATGTGTATTGACTTTCGAGAATTGAACAATATCACAGTAAATAATTGATATCCTCTTCCTAGAATTGATGATTTATTGGATCAATTAAGGAATGTTGTTTATTTCACTAAGCTAGATTTGAGAAGTGGTTACCATCATATCAGAATTATAGAAAGTGATATATGGAAAACTGCTTTCAAGACAAAGCAAAGATTGTTTGAATGGTTGGTTATTCCATTTGATTTATGCAATGCACCTGCGACATTTATGAGGGTAGTTAGTATGATAACTGATGTATGAAAGTCAATCTTGTTATTAATCATAAGGAAATAACTATCAAGAGTTGAGAATCATTTAAAACACCAGCATAGTTTCATAGCTAGTTGAAATATTGCCACTGTACAGTTGCAGTTGCAGTTACAGTTGCCAGTTTCCAGTTGTCAGTTGCACAAACCTTTAGATTAGAATACAAGCTGACGATGCTACAAATTTCAAAGGTACGCACTTATCTATAAGTTAGTGCACACAAGACAGTTGCAACTGCATTTTTTTTGGTAATTTCGCTATTACTGGGTTTCTGGTTATCTTGGAGAGTGCACCACACTTAGAGAAGCTATTGCTTGGTTATTCTTGGTCATTTTATTGAGGCGCTAGGTCTTGGTGATGCTAGCCTTGGGGATGATCTTCTCTGTATGGTATTTTGGCTATTGATAGTGATGTACTGGTAATATCTTGGAATGAATTCTTCTAGAGAAAGGTTGATGGGTTTTCTCCCAAGTTTGGGTTTCCGAGGATAGACTCTTGTGTTATTGTGTCTAGTGTGCATGGTTAATATTTTTAGATCTTATTATTTTCGTTGCATTGTTATAGTTGATATTTTCAGTGTATAGTTATTCTATGATAATTGATGTATGGAAGTGAATCGTTTTATTAATCATAAGGAAATAACTATCAAGAGATGAGAATCATATAAAACACCAACATGGTTTCAAAGCTAGTTGAAATATTTCCACTGTACAGTTGCAGTTGCAGTTACAGTTACAATTTACAGTTTCAAATTGCAAGTTGCGCAAACCTTGAGATTAGAACACAAGTTGGATAGTGCTACAAATTTCATAGGTACACACTTGTATATAAGTTATATCATGAGGGTGCTTGCAGGAGATGTACACTTGGAAAATGACATTTGTCCAAGCAGTGACAAAGGGATCCTAGATCTAGTGCATTCAGAGGAATAACGCACCCTCCCTATCAATTAAAGACTCCAGGTTCACAAATCAGGTTTGATATTTTTATATTGCTGCATCTTAAATAAATATTGTAACCGAGACAAAAAAATTTAGAGTTCTATTACTACTGAGTACTTTTTGCTATCAGATGTTTAGTGACACTTGAATATTGTTAGTAAAAAAATGATTATGTAAATTCTTATTGTTTAGTACTTGTAATGCACTTTTGTAATATCCCTAGGCCAAACCCAATTGCAAATATAAATGCAAATGTACTTAAGATGGTGAGTTGTTTGATATAATTTTGTATGCACCTTTCATGGCATAGTGCACGCAGGTACTGCGTAGGAAAATGATGAAGTGTGCTTATTCTTGGATACAACGCGCAACAACTTAAGTGTGAGCGATATTGAGGCCAAGGAGCCTTGGTTTTTATGCTATGTTTTATAGGATGGTGAGCCATTTGTTATAAGCTGTGATGCTTATGTTTTGATTAGGCCAAAGAGCCTAGATGTTAAAGGCCAGTGTGCCTATTTTTGTACATGTCTCATATTTAATATAAAATACATCGTTGCGCATAGATCGACCACGATAAAAGAGATGGGGGACTAAAATCCACTAGTTAGGGGAAGGGAGGGACAAAATTTAAGGAAAAGGGCTAAGCTAGGGAGCTTAAGCCAAAAAAGAATATTATATTAATATTTCTTAAAACATAAAGTATGGATAATTATTTTATCCTAAGTTCTAAAGTTGAGGACAAGTGGGCCAAAGTAGCTCCCAACATGACAAGTGTCAAGTTGGGGACATGCATACATATTGTTGGGACTTAGTTCATTTGGGGGACACTCTTCCATCATTCAACGCTCATTCAACCATAACTCCATGACCATTTTTCATTCACACAGTTAGTTATCTTTGAGACATTCATTTCAATGTACCGGGAACCGTATCCATAGTGATATTTGTTTGTGTAGTTGGTTAGCTTGGGAGCTGGATTGAAGAGGCGGGTTATCAGGCCCGTGAGAAACTTCTCTCTGGGTGAGAGAATCACTGGGAATTGATTTCCGAAAGGTGTTGAACTCTAGCTACAGTGCTTTGAGACTTCCTGTCTGGTCTGTTGTTGAAGCTCGGAAGGGAAGTGGGGCAGCCGAAGGACTGTTGAGCAAAGAAGGGGCACACTTCCTGGGGTGGGACAGGCATGTGGGGAATGAGGGACTGTAGGTTGTTAGTTGAGTGAGCACCTGTGATGGAGTCTTTCCTGTGGTCCATGATCCATTAGCCTAGTTAGGAATCCCTTTACCCGGGTGGAGTTTAATCCCAGCTCGGGGGTGACCCACTGCTGAGAGTGATGAGCAGTGCGGTCTAAGGCTGGGAAGTTCGTGGAAGGTCTGCACCCAATTGGTGACATTCTTACCAAGATAAGTGTCAATTGTGTGATAAATTTACATGCTGCATTGTTATTTACGTGTGTATTTTTATGGGTTACCATATGTGTGGTTATATCTGTGTTTATTTTTATGGGTATTGCCTGTATATGCTGCATGTATACGTTTACTATTATTTCAGTGTGAATCCATGTATTTACATATGTATTTGTATGTTTACATTTAATACATAAATGCTTCCACAAGAGATCTATCTGCATATAATTTAATTGCATACAGTTCGAAAATTCATGTGGCATAGCTCAGTTAGATGTTGGGTATGTTACAATATGTTCCGCAAAGAGAACATAAAGAGTTCTCTGGCATAGCGTGGCCTGAAATGGATGGTCGGGGACATTACAATATGGTATCAGAGCTACAGTTTTCAACACTGAGCTTGGATGGGCCAAACAAGTTGAATTGAAGCGAAATTTCACAGAGGATTTATTTCGAAGTGGCCAAATTTCGAGTTGCAGAGCATCCAGCTACAATATGGTACAAAAATTGAGAAATTCGACCATGTGGTGAGATATTCCTGATTTAATATCTGTTCTGGAAAATTTGAACCTAGAATTGGTCGAATTTGAAGTTACAGTGAAGCCATGACAGTTGGAGCGAGATTAATAAATAAAATTCTCAATTCATGAATTGATTTTGGGGAAATTCGTTCCAGAAATGTCAACCCACAATGATTTGTTGTTGCAGAAGTTGAATTGGTGTTATCGGGGTGAAATTGAATGAATTTCGTGGTTGCAAAATGTCTATGGTAGATTGGGGAAAAATTTAGGAAAAAGCCCCAATTTCTGCAGCGGAATTCATGAGGATTTGATGCACATAAAGGTGAATGTGCATAGGTGGGCACACTAAAAATGCATGATGCATAGTGAAAATATTGTGATAGGTAAAATTAGGCACTACGTGACAAGATATTGGCATGCTGGTGCGCGCACTAAATTTCGGTGCCGCGCGGAAAAATGTTAGTGTGCGGGTGTGCGCGCAGAAAAATAGTGGTTTTTTGGTGCGCGCGCTACATTATGGCACCGCACGGAAAAATGTTGATGTGCTGGTGCACGCACTAAATTTGGCTGTGCATACGCATAAGAAGTGTGCATAGTGTGGACATTCATAATAATGATGTGCATGGTGTGCACAGTATTGGCAAAGCGCAGAGGAGTTTGGTTTGTGTGCACACAATGTGGGTATATGTTGTCGCACAATAATTTAGTTAACAGTGTGCACAAAGTATTGGTGTGTGGTGGGGTGTATTAAACTTTGGCAGGGTGCAACACATCGAGTGAAATGTGCGTGGGATATTAGCGTGTGGTACAAAAACTGCGCGCGGTGGATATTGACGTGCGACATAAAAGTAGTGCGCGCAAGTTATTGACGCGATAGAGAAGTGATACACAATGGTTTTAAAGTGTGCGAAGCATGATTTACCTTGTGTTGTTGTTGTGCGTGGTGAATATGGGTTCACAGGTAGATATATGTGCGCGCGAAGTTGTTTGAAGGGTGAACAACAACATAAAACCAATGATTTTCTGCGATGTTTTATATCATTTGAACGTCATCTTTTTGCAACACGTTTTGAGGGCCTTAAGAGCATTTTTAACAACTCAAAAACCACAAGACAGAGGTGTATCAAAGGTACACTCTTTCTCTACAACTCAAATAAAAGAGCTCGGATAGATCTTTCTAATGGTGTAAATTGTTCGTTAAGCATAGCTTTTTTGAGAAAGTTACAGCCGAAACAGTGGAGGGTAAATTTTATGACCCAACTAACTTCAAAGGGCCATAACTTTCTTCTCCGGAATCAGATTGAGTCGCAGGAGAAGTCAATGGAAAGATATTGAACAATAGAAGACAGTACCAGAGCTGAATTAAATTTCTAGGCATGTTAAAGGTGTTTAATATGGAAAATAAGGTACCTGTAACATTCCAGACCAAAAACACAAATTGGCCTAGAACTTCAGCAGGCTGTGATTAGCAGCCCAGAACCCAGAATGAGGTGAAATTTGGACATAATGTCCATAATATGTTTATGAAGAAACTCAATTGAGATCCTATGAAATATGAAATGGAGTAAGTGAAAGAATGCATAATTATAGCGCAAAATTGTGCCAAATGGAAGTGTGAACAAAAAAGTTAATGAGAAAATTTCAAATGACCATAACTTTCTACTTCAGACTCGGAATTGAGCATGTGAGAAGGCATTGGAAAGGTGTTGAACAATGGAATCTAAATATACACCTAGAAAATTGATTTGGGCATTCAAACTTTTAGGAAATCAAAAGAAAGGATTCTGATATATTATTGAACCAAAATGGTTCATATTTTTCATGAAATTGTTGAAACAGTTAGTCTGACAAAGTTTTGTTACCTGCACATTTTGCAGAGTTAACAACAAATAGATCAAATCAAGATCAGTGCAGATTCCATAGGAATGGAAGAGGCACAGGGGACTTACAATCAGGAAGATGAAATCAGAGGAATGGATGTCCATTTGGGCATTGAAGGAACAAACTCCAATGGACATGGAGGAGAAAATGATGAAAATATGAATATGGCAGAGACCATTAAAAATGTGCAGAAGGATGTCCAAAGACATAAAGCTGATAATGAAAGGCTCATGAGAGCCAAGGAGCAACATGAGTTTATTGGAGAGCTTGAACATAATATAAAATAAATTGGACAAGGAGAGTGGCTCAAGCAAATCGGGAAGCCACAAGTCTCTTGATGGGAAAAGAAGAGCAAGAAGTGTTCGCAGACATTACCATCACTCCCCGAGGCATTCCAATAAGAGATCACATAGCATCTCAAGTCCATCCCCTGTCAGAAAGCATAAGAGGTCTGGGGTGGATGAACTGCGAAGAGAAATGAACAAAATGAAACCTCCTACATTTGATGGTGAGCACAAGAAGGATGAGGATGCAGAAACATGGTTGTTGAGCATGAGAAAGTATTTTCAATTGCATAATTATTCTTCTCATGCAGAAGGTAGAATTTCCATCTATCAACTCAAGGGAAAGGCACCCATGTGGTGGGATCAGCTTGTGTAGGTGCAACACATTAAATAAAAAGTGTTACTTGGAGGGAAATCAAGAAGTATTTTGAGAAGAAATACTTGACTAAGAGATACAATGACAAGAAAATGAAAGATTTATTTAAAATCAAGCTTAGGAGTATGACCATTGATGAATATGAAAGAAGGTTTTTAGAACTGCTGAAGTATGTCTCTTTCATCAAGGATGATACAGTTAAGATTCAAAGGTATTTGAGTGGATTGTCGTCCTTCATCAATGAAAAAATACAGTATGATGATCCCAAGACATTGGAGGAGACCATAAGGCAAGCTAAGTGCCTATATGATCAACAAAGAGAAAGGCCAACTTTCCAAAAAGCTTGGGAAGACAAAAAGAAGTTCAAGATGGATCAAAGGAAGAAGGGATCTAATCCACCATTCTTTAGAAATAATCCATAGGGACAAAAAACTTCTAGAGAACCCAGAATGATTGAGGCAGTGAGTCAAAGGCCAAGGAAAACACCTATTCAATGTTGGGGTTGTAAAGGAGATCACATGTACAAAGATTGTCCTCACATAGGTGAAAAAAGGAGAACTATTCACAATGTACAACAAGATGAAATGGTGGAGGACATGGGTAGAAATGTGCCAAGGATCTATGTAGCCTTGGACAACAAGCAAGCAGAGTATCAGTCACACATGATTGAAGTGGAAGGTATGATCAACAACCAAACCATTGTTATTTTAATTGATTCAGAAGCTAGTCATAGTTATATAGATCCTAATATGGTGAAAAGTTTGCATTTGCCAAGAAGCAAGCACGGGAAATCTTGGTTGGTGCAGCTGGCTACAAGATCCAAAAGAAAAGTTAATGAGATGGTTAAGTCATGCCTCATGGACATGAATGGATTGAACACCAAGGAAGATTTGAACATCTTGCCTTTAGGTTCCTATGACTGTTTAATTGGGATGGATTGGTTGGAACAACATCATGCTCTCTTAGACTGTCATAAAAAAGTATGTACTTGCTTGGATTAGGAAGGAAAACTAAACAAAGTGCAAGAAATTCCCATGGCAGTAACCATCAAAGAAATTTCAGCATTGCAACTGAAGAAATGTTACAGGAAAGGGCATCAAATATTTGCAACACATATGGAAGAGACAACTAGAGATAAGGTGCCAAACTTGGAAGATCATGCAGTCCTGGAAGATTTTGAAGATGTGTTCAAGGAGGTACCAGGACTACCCCCAAAGAGAGATATTGATTTCTCTATAAATTTAATGCCTGGAGCAACTCCAGTGTCAAAGACTCCTTACAGAATGAGTACACCAGAGTTGAAGGAGTTGCAAATGCAAATTGAAGAGCTTATGAAGAATGGGTATATACGCCCAAGTGTGTCACCTTAGGGTGCCCCAGTCTTGTTCGTGAAGAAGAAATATGGAACATTAATATTGTGCATTGATTTCAGACAGTTGAATAAAGTGACTGTTAAGAACAAGTATCCTCTGCCAAGGATTGATGATCTTCTTGATCAATTGAAGGATGCAAAGATCTTTTCAAAGATATATCTCAGGTCGGGATACCATCAGGTAAGGATTAAAGAGGAAGATATCAGCAAGACCGCCTTCAGGACAAGGTATGGTCATTATGAGTTCACAATGGTGCCATTTGGGTTGTCAAATGCACCAACTATTTTCATGTGCTTAATGAATGGTGTTTTCCGAGAATATTTAGACAAGTTTGTCATTGTCTTTTTGGATGACATTCTTGTATATTCAAAGTCAAAAGAAGAGCATGAGAATCATTTGAGGATGGTGTTGCAAGTATTAAGGGAGCATCGGTTGTATGCCAAGTTGAGCAAGTGCTCATTTTATCAGAAGCAAATTCATTATTTGGGTCATATCATTTCAAAGGATGGGATAGAAGTGGATCCTGAGAAGATAGAAACCATTAGAGAATGGTCAGTGCCAAAGAATGTGACAGAGGTCAGATCATTCATGGGCCTTGCAGGATACTACAAGAGATTTATTGAAGGATTTTCAAAGATTGCGCACCCAATCACTTCTTACAAAAGAAGGGTGTGAAGTTTCAGTGGACATTGGATTGTGAAAAGAGTTTCCAACACTTGAAACAATTATTAACAAGTGCTCCAATACTAAGGATTGCTGACCCAAATGAAGACTTCATTGTATGCATAGATGCATGTAAAGAGGGACTTGGTGGAGTCCTCACTCAAAATGGGTTCGTTATATGTTATGAATCAAGGAATTTGAAGGAGCATGAAAGACATTATGCCACTCATGATTTGGATTTGGCAACCATAGTGCATGCCTTGAGGAAATGGAGACACTACCTCATGGAGAAAAGGTTTGAGCTAAGAACATACCATAATGGTCTGAAATTTTTATTTGATCAATCAACTCTAAATGCTAGGCAAAGCATATGGTTAGAATTTCTAAGTGAATATGACTTTGATATAAAGCATATCAAGGGGAAAGAGAACAAAGTGCCTGATGCACTCAACAAAAGAGTGCATGAAATGCATGCTACAACCATTAGCATGTACCAATCAGATTTGAAAGATAGAATTACAGAGGCTGCCAAATCAGATTTGCAATACAAATAATTAGTGGAAAAATTACAGCAAGGTAATTTGCAACAAAAAACTGAAGATTACAAGCTAGATAACGATGAAATTCTCAGGTACAAGGGCATAATTTATGTACCAAATTCCCAAGAGTTGAAAAATATGATATTGAGAGAAATGCATAATGTGCCTTATGTTGGGCACCTAGGATATCATAAAACTATTGCAACTGTCAAGAGCCAATATTATTGGCCAGACATGAAGAAAGATGTTGTTGATTTTATTGCCAGATGTTTGGAATGTCAAAAGGTAAAGGCTGAGCATAGACACCCAGTTGGTTTACTACAGCCATTACCCATTCCTGAATGGAAATGGGAAGTTGTAACAATGGATTTCATCACTAAACTTCCCAGAAAAAACAAACAAACAACATGATTTTATCATAGTAGTGGTGGATAAGCTTACTAAAGCTGCCCATTTTATTCTAGTTAAGCTCACTCACAAGGCAATGAACATTGTTGATGTTTATATGAAAGAAATTGCTCGATTACATGGCATACCCAAGACAATTGTGTCTGAAAGAGATCCAAAATTTACCTCAAAATTTTGGAAAGGATTATTTAATGGATTTGGCACAAATTTGAATTTTAGTACAACTTTTCATCCAAAATCAAATGGACAAACAGAGAGGGTGAATCAAGTGATTGAAGATATGTTGTGGATGTAAGTGATGGATAAACCATCAAAATGGGACGAATACCTACACTTGGTAGAGTTTGCTTACAGCAATGGGTACCAAGCATATCTAAAGATGAGCCCATTTGAGGCACTTTATGGCAGAAAGTGCAACACTCCGGTAAGTTGGGATAACCCAACAGATAGAGTAGTGGTTGGGCCAGATTTACTCAGGGAAATGGAGGAGAAAATGATAAAAATAAAACAAAATTTAAAGGTTGCCCAAGACAGGTAGAAAATCTATGTTGATAAAGGCAGAACTCACAGGGAATTTAAAGTGGGTGACCATGTATTCTTGAAAGTGAAGGCCAACAGAAGTTCCCTGAAGTTGGGAAATTGTTCAAAGTTGGAAGCTCGCTATTGTGGGCCATTTGAAATCCTAGAGAGGATTGGTCCAGTTGCTTATATGATTGCATTTCCTGCATCTATGTATGTTCATAATGTAATCCATGTGTCATTGCTAAAGAAATATATACCTGATGCTAATCATGTTATTGATAGGAATATGATTCAGGTGGAGCAAGAAGGCGCTTTTCAAGTGCATCTGGTATGCATTCTGGATCAGGAAATCAAACAGCTCTGGAATTGAGCTATAGGGATTGTAAAGGTTCAATGGACCTGGTATGGTCTTGAGGACGCTACTTGGGAGCATGAGGATGCAATGCAGGCAGAATACCCACGTCTTTTTTAGGCTTTTTGAAAAATTTGTTGTATGTGTGTACATGATGCACTAAGGACAATGCATAAAATAAGGGGAGGGGATTGTAATATCCCTAGGCCGAACCCAATTGTAAATATAAATGCAAATGTACTTAAGCCGGTGAGTTGTTTGATATAATTTTGTATGCACCTTTCATGGCATAGTGCGCGCAGGTATTGCGCAGTAAAAGGATGAAGTGTGCACATTCTTGGATACAGTGCACAACAACTTAAGTGTGCGCGATATTGAGGCTAGGGAGCCTTGGTGTTATGCTATGTTTTATAGGCTAGTGAGCCAGTTGTTATAAGCTATGATGCTTATGTTTTGATTAGGCTAGAGATCCTAGATGGTAAAGGCCAGTGCGCCTGTTTTTGTACATGTCTCATATTTAATATAAAATACATCGTTGCGCGCAGACCAGCCACGATAAAAGAGATGGGGGAATAAACTCCAGTAGTTAGGGCAAGGGAGGGACAAAAGTTAAGGAAAAGGGATAAGCTAGGGAGCTTAAGCCAAAAAAGAATATTATATTAATATTTCTTAAAACATAAAGTATGGATAATTATTTTATCCTAAGTTCTAAAGTTGGGGACAAGTGGGCCAATTTAGCTCCCAACATGATAAGTGTCAAGTTGGGGACATGCATACATATTGTTGGGACTTAGTTCATTTGGGGGACACTCTTCCATCATTTAACGATCATTCAGCCATGACTCCATGACCATTTTTCACTCACACAGTCAATTATCTTTGAGACATTCATTTCACTGTATCGAGAATCGTATCCATAGTGATATCTGTTTTTGTAGTTGGTTAGCTTGGGAGATGGATTGAAGAGGCGGGTTGTCAGGCTCATGAGAAACTTCTCTCTAGGTGAGAGAATCATTGGGAATTGATTTCCGGAAGGTGTTGAACTGCAACTACAGTGCTCTGAGACTTACTGTCTGGCCTGTTGTTGAAGCCCAGAAGGGAAGTGGGGCAGCCGAAGGATTGTTGAGTAGAGAAGGGGCACACTTCCTGGGGTGGGACAGGCATGTGGGGAATGAGGGACTGTAGGCTGTTAGTTGAGTGAGCACCTGTGATAGAGTCTTTCCTGTGGTCCATGAGCCATTAGCCTGGTTAGGAATCCCTTTACCTGGGTGGACTTTAGTCCCAGCTTAGGGGTGACCCACTGCTGAGAGTGATGAGCTGTGCGGTCTAAGGTTGGGAGGTTCGTGGAAGGTCTGCACATAGTTGGTGACATTATTACCAAGATAAGTGTCAATTGTGTGATAAATTTACATGCTACATTGTTATTTACGTGTGTATTTTTATGGGTTACCATATGTGTGGTTATATCTCTATTTATTTTTATGGGTATTACCTGTATATGTTGCATGTATACGTTTACTGTTATTTCAGTGTGAATCCATGTATTTACAGATGTATTTGTATGTTTACGTTTTATACATAAATGCTTCAACAAGAGATTTGTGTGCATATAATTTAATTGCATACAGTTCGAAAAATTCATGTGGTATAGCTCAGTTAGATGTTGGGTATGTTACAGTATGTTCTGTAGAGAGAACATAAAGAGTTCTCTAGCGTAGTGTGGCCCGGCATGGATGGCTGAGGACATTACAACTTGTTTGCAAGATAGAATTGATCTCCTCTAGGAAATGTTATTGGTTGTTGTATTTTTCCCAAGCATGTTACTATGGAGGTCACAACACTAGAAAAGTGTTCCTCTTGTCTTTTATTCTTGTTTTGTTCTGGGCAGGTTACCACAGAGGAATGATTGGTAACAACACTAGAAAAGTGTTGTCCTTGTTTCCCATTTTTTATTCTTGTTCATATTTCATTATCATAATAATATTGTTCTTGTTTGTTATTTTTGTTATTGCGTTTGTTCTGGGCAGGTCACAGGTGATAGTTCTGAGAGGGAGCTATAGTAATAGTTGCAGGAGGAAACATATTAGATGGTCTCTAGTTTGATATATGGATCAGGCTATCCAGACATAGAGTTGTATACATGACAATATACATCGATATACCAAAGGTGAAGAAGACAAAGTTAGAACCTTCTGAAAAAGAAGGATACTTTTGTGGGATACCGAGTGTTCCACATGGAGATTGATGAGGAGGATTAGGTGGCTCCACCAATGGTGAGGAAGATGACACCACTTAGTACTAGTGTAGAGGAAGTTAGAGTTTAGAGGGAGTCATTCATCATAATCCATTAGGGAGGAGCAACCTCCCAGAACAGTTCATTGGAGATCAGAATTCAGTAGATGCAGAGGGAGCTGATGGCTCCAAAGATTGTACATATTCAAAGGGAGTCAAGCTTCAAAGAGAGTTAAGCTTCAGAGGGAGCATGTAGAATCAGAGCGAGCTTG
This sequence comes from Picea sitchensis, assembly GCA_010110895.2. NCBI lineage: Eukaryota > Viridiplantae > Streptophyta > Pinopsida > Pinales > Pinaceae > Picea > Picea sitchensis. The sequence continues at coordinate 61,663 of SNQJ01S0072518.1, forward strand.
ATCTTAGAGAGAGTCAGTTGGCTCAGAGGGAGAGCCGATCATTCAAAGGGAGTTCCCCCCCAGATCCAAGTGGGAGAGAGACATCTCTCAGGATTGACAGACAGGTGTCATAAGTTGATAAGGACAGACATAAGCTTCAGAAGCAAGAGGATTCTAGGAGATGTGATCTTTCTACAATGACAGATGAGACAACTAGTCAAGAGGACTAGGTATGAATTTTTTTTTAGTCACAAAGGGAGTAGCCAATGAGGCATACTAGACCACATGACTTACTCCAATGACAGAGGCAGTTGGCCTCAGAGTTCGAGATGGAGGATCATGGTACGATGTACTCTTGGGATTAGAGATGCGATGAGATCAAATGAGATCTTCCTCATTCAAGGAATACTGATGAGATTCGATATGATGGACTGCAAGTATATGACTACACTTATGATGACAAATTGGAATAAGTTGATTGATTCTGCTTTAGATTCATATTTGGTGGATCTCACGATGTATAAGAAGTAGATTGGATCCTTGATGTACCTGGTCAATTCCAGGCCAAATATTTTCTTTGCAGTGAGCACCCTGAGCTAGTATTTGGTTGAAGCCAAGGCAGTTCCAGTGGGTGGCAGCGAAGCATGGTATAATTGGATATGTTTTGTCTCAGGTGATGAAGTGAGGTTGTAGAGATATACAGATTCCGATTGAGCAGGGAGTGCAATAGACAAATTGAGCACCTCATGGTGTTTCTTGAACTTGGAATCAGTTATGATTTCTGAGATAAGATGGAAGCAGGCTTCAATAGCACTTAATACATCATAGACATAGTATGTCACAACCAATGTCGCAAGTCGTGAAGTGGTGCAACTTCAAAAAATTCTTCTAGGACTTCATCAGAGACATGGTACAGAAGGGAGCAGTGAATCTCCAGTACTTATCCACAAATGAACGTATTGCAAATATCCTCCCAGAGTGGCCATGCTAATTTGGCTGAGGAGGATGATACACAGGACTATCCATGCTGATTTGGCTGAGGAGGATGATACACAGGACTAGCCATGTTGATTTGGCTAGTGATGAGTGTTGATGTTTCAACATCAGAAAGATGTTCTCCCAGATTAGTCATGCATGGGGATATGCTAGTGCTGATATGACCAAGGGAGAATGAATCATTCACTCATGGGGCTCTACTAGTGGTGAATGGCCCAGGTATGTTGATGGCATTGAGAAGATGTTATCCCAGATTGGTCATGCACGGGGCTATGCTAGTGCTGATATGACCAAGGGAGAATGATTCATTCACTCACGGGGCTATGCTAGTGGTGAATGGCCCAGGTATGTTGATGTTTTCTAGGTCCATGCAAACATTCTTCCTAGATTGGTCATGCACGAGGCTATGCTAGTGTTGATATGACCAAAGGAGAATGATTCACTCATCCACAGGGCTTTGCTAGTGGTGAGTGGCCCAGATAAGCATCAGACAGGCATTATCCCAAATTGGTATTGCATGGGGCTATGCTAGTGCTGATATGACCAAGGGTAATGATTCATTCACTCAGGAGGATCTGCTAGTGGTGAATGGTCTAGGTGTAGTCCTTCTCTTTTCAAGGAGTGGATGGACTCAAGATACTATCACATGCATATTCCGAGATGGAATGCATGTGTGGAGATGACACATCAACATGGCTCATGAAGACAACCTTTCTATGACAGAAAAAATCCAAGTATGGAGAATGCCTCTCTCATTGAGAGGGAGTGTTGTAAATTTGCAACTTTAGGTAGTCATTCTCCACAAGAAAGTAAAAGAAGACCCATCTACACCATTTCATAAGCCCTAGGAAGAAGTTGAAGACCCATAAATAAGAAGTCGGACCCATAGGAAAATAATAAAGTAATTGAAGACCCAAAAATAAGAAGTCGGCCCCAAATTCACGCCTAGATTAGTATAAATACAAGGCTAGCTCATTTCATTTGGACGGGTAGACAACTCCTTCTACAGTGCACACAAGGAAGTCACAACTGTAGTTTTTTTGGTAATTTTGTTATTTCTAGGTTTCTGGCTATCTTGGAGAGTGTTGTAAGTTTTAAACCTGCGAAGTAAAGAAATGCATATAGATTCTTAAGAAGAACATAAATTAATCAATGGCTCATTCACATGGTACACAAAGATTTATACCAGAAACCCTCAACAGGGGAAAAGCTTTCTTATATTCATTATATCGAATTTCACCATTCACCATATAATATATACAATGTTTTTAGGTATTCCGTAGATACCAAAACCCTAATCCCTTAATCCAAGATTAATTTAGAAAACCGCTCAAAATAGCAAAAACCACCCAAAAAACAAATTTTGGGGCGCTGCCCCGGGCTACTGCCCGATATTGAACGTTGCGCGTAACCAGGGAGGGGCATACCTGGCCCCCCCTGGGACCCCCCTAGTAAGCACCTGACGCACATGACACAAAGACACTACTAGAGGGATTGTCAGACACAGTTGTCGAATCTGACGCGCCCACACACACACATGCAAAGAATATAACACATACCCAACAAGTGTGCCACACTTGGAGAAGCTCTTTCTTGGTTATTCATGGTCATCTTATTGAGGCACTAGGTCTTGGTGATGCTAGCCTTGAGGAGGATCTTCTATGTATGGTATGTTGGCTATTGATGGTGATGTACTGTTAATATCTTGGAATGAATTCTTGTAGCGAAAGGTTGTTGGGTTTTCTCCCAAGTTTTTGTTTTCCAGGATAAATTGTTGTGTTCTTGTGTCTCCTATTCATGGTTAATATTTCTAGATATTGTTATGTCCGGCATTGTTATAGTTGATATTTCTAGTGTATAGTTATTCTATGATAACTGATGTATGAAAGTGAATCTTGTTGTTAATCATAAGGTAATAACTATCAAGAGCTAAGAATCATATAAAACACCAACAAGATTTAGCACTCATAACTCCATTGTTGGCTAGAAAACTCCATGTAAAAACAACTCTCTATGCCAAAAACATGAATGTGCAATTCTGGTCCTCTACCCATACACATTTTCCTCACTTTCTCTTGCTTGTTTGACCTGCAATCTTCTCCAAGCTGATTTTACCCATCCCCCATGCTCTCAATAACTATGGGAAGTGACTCTCACACCAACCCTCTTACATGAAATCAATGATTGGGCTCCAAAACACTCAACAACTAATGGAAGGTTCATGGTAAGGATAATTTATAAAGAAATAAGAAATCGGTTTTGGTTTAATAGACATGAGTAAATTATCCCCCCCATTGGACCCCTTACTTCTCTTGTGGATACTTAGCCCCCAAATCTCCCTCTGTGTCCATCTGCAACTGGCAATACATTTTATTCATTATATTAAATTTACATCATTTACGTATTACATTGCTTTGGCTCTCTAGCATATACTACATGTACAATATACATCACTTGGCTCTCGTCCATATACTACATCTACAATATACATCACTATTTTAGGGTTTGAAAATGAGGATGTTACATCCCCCCCCGCCCCCCCCCAACAAACCACATTGTCCTCAGTGCACATAACCATATAGTTTACACATTGACATATATAAGAACATTACATCAAAACAATTGATAATTTCACAACTTAATAACTCATGCAGCAATTCCAACCACCGACTCCCTTTTCCTCACAACCCACATATTGGTTGGACAAAAAATCTCAGAGTTGTGGCTCGAGGAACTCTGGCTATCAAAATGGAGTCTTCTTTCGCTTATGTACAAATGTACATTCAATTTTCTTCAAAATTTGCAAAAAATTGTGGGTATGCTTCCTGCATGGCTTCCTCGTGCTCCCATGTAGCTTCTTCATGATCGTAACAGGTCCATTGAACCTTTACCAGGCCGATGAATTTGTTCTTGAGCACTTTGACTTTCCGATCCAAGATGCGCAATGGTTCCACCCAAAAATCCCCTTCGTGTTCCACCTAGATCACATTCCAATCAATCACATGATTATGATCAAGTATATACTTTTTTAATAAAGACACATGAAAAATGTTATGAATTCTCATGGGTGCAAGTAATGCTAGCATGTATGTAACTATTGTTGGAAACTTGGTGTGGCAATGATGTCAATGTTAGTAAGATAAAGTCAACAAATCAACTTAGTAAAAGCAAGTCTTGTGAAGTCTAGAGGTGTGAAGGTGCCTATGAAGCTCTGTTTCGAAGAAACAAAGCATTGTAGACTTGTAACAAAGTCGTGAAGTGGTTTGGATGGATAGAAGTCCCTCTGAAATATCCCTGATCCGGCTGATCAAGATATTCACTACTGTTTTAATGCTCTGATGTGCAGATCTGATACACTGGGGGTTTCTGGATGCGTTTTAGCCGTGTATGTGAGATGTTCTTTGGTTATTGTGGTTGCATGTTGGTTATTGCAGGTGCATGTGGGTTATTACATGTGCATGTTGCATATTT
>SNQJ01S0072519.1:6014-16753 GCA_010110895.2 Picea sitchensis
ATCATGGATTTAAACTGCTACTCGTTACACAGTTATGAAAATAACATGGATTCTTTCTTTTAAAAAAGCGTAGAGAGTAAGAGATGATATACTCAATACTGAAGCTCATAAGCTGACTCGTCAGGGCGTCTCGAATTTTCTTTAGAACAAGCAACGAATCATCGTTAACGTTGTAAGCAAGACGGACGATACGCTCGTCCCCCTTGCATGCATCAATTTCACAGATTACTTTGTTTGTTGAATCTGTTTATCACACAAAATAAATCAAATTATCAGATCCTATATTAACTAATAAAAACTCCCTGAACAGTCTATACATAAACTCAGTAGTACTTCTTTGAAACGCCGTAACTGTTGAACGCCCGTTACCCACTGCGAACACCATATCTTCTGTGCAAACAATATTCTGGATATACGAAACTGCCATCTTTTCAGTCTCACCGATCAATGCGAGATTTTTATAAATAGTTTCGTTTTAAAAGTAATTAAAAAATTTGAATCAGATTGAAAAATGACCTGTGAATCATAACCACCATCGTATGTTGAGAGATGGAACTCTGCGCTGATCTCATCATCGCGGGCGTCTTGGGAAACCGTGGGGGCCATTGATTGATCAGTATCATCAACGTTGTTATCTTCGTCCATGATGCTAATTATCAGATCACGCAAAGCTTCAAAAACCAGAGATTGTTGATGATGTTAGGATTGGACAAACGGGCAGGTTAAGACAGCATGGCAGATATTAGTGGGGAGGTTATTGACGTCCGTCTGTTATTCACTGTTCGTTATTTAACCGTTGAAGGAGCCATTTTGGAAAGATAATTATCTAATCTTGTGAGGTCCTTATTTAGTTAACATTGAATCACATGATGGTTTAAAACTCTTAAAACAGTGAAAGCAATATATTTTTTTTAACTATAAAGGGCGAAGGCTATGTTTAAGATGTTTAAAAATCTCCTCTAATATTGCCCCCACGTTAGGCCCTTCCACCACAATAGTCATTTAGGAGAGAAGTCACTTTATTCTATGTCTTTCTTATTCTTGTCTCTTCCTTATAGCTTGAGTGAGCCTAATTATTAAGAACCGTCTTTTTTCTCAAAAGGTTATAAGTTCAATTCTAGAGTGGGTAGGGCAAGTATACCTCCATAAACTTTAGCACTCAAATCATGTCTCATACACCAATTGTGGTTTATTTGTTCAAATATTCTTTATCCATTAATTCGAGTGAATCACACATTAACATTCACTTGCACAGGGTGTTCCGTGAATACTTGGACAAGTTCATCCAAGTATTCATTGACGATATTTTGATTTACTCTCCGATGATGGAGGAGCATGACGAGCACTTGCGCATGGTACTACAACGTCTACGAGAGAATAAATTCTATGGGAAGATATCTAAATGCTTGTTTTATCAATCGAAGATTCACTACTTAGGGAATGTCATATCCAACGAAGGTATCGTTGTGGATCCAACAAATGTTGAGGCTATTATGGAATGGCCTGTGCTGATAAATGTCCTGAAAGTGCGTAGTTTTATGGGTTTAGCGGGATACTATTGAAGGTTCGTCAAGGGTTTTTCAAAGATATCAAATATGATCACAGAATTGCAAAAGAAGAACAAGAAGTTTGTTTGGACCGAGAAATGCGCGGACGCATTTCGGAGGCTCAAGGACCTGTTGATGATGACACCGATACTAAAGGTCCCTGACATGGAAGAGGACTTCCTGGTATGCACTGACGCATCCAAGGAAGGCTTAGGTAGAGTCTTGATGCAATATGTTTAGAGTGATCACTTACATCTCGAGAAAGTTGAGAAGGCATGAGGAAAACTATGTGATGCACGATTTGGAATTGTTAGCCATTCTATATGCCTTGAGAGTTTGGAGACTTTACCTGATTGTACGGAAATTCGAAATAAAAATAGACCACTATGGTCTCCAACACATCTTTACGCAAAGCGACTTGAACGCGCGACAACGACGTTGGTCGAAATTTCATAGCGAGTATGATTTCGAGATTACTTACATAAAAGGGACAATGAACAGAGTGGTTGATGTGTTGATTCAGATACCATGCATAATTTTGGTGATGCCTCTTTAGACGAATCTACGTGAAAAGATTCTAAATTTACAGTGCGACGATGACCGGTACAAATAGGTCAAGGATTTTATCGGATAAAACATAATGAGGGTACCAAAATTTTAGGGATTTACTATGGACAATGACATATTATTTATATTTAAAATTCTAATTTATGAACCTCCCAAAGACGAGTTGAGTTTGATCCTAAACAAGGCTCATAGAGCAATGTACATGGCTCATCCGGGAGTCATGAAGATGAGGGCATACTTTAAACTCTTATTCTTCTGGAAAGGAATGAAGGCAGACATAGTCAACTACGTGGCGAGATGTCTAGAATGTCAGTAGGTGAAGGATGAAGATAGACATTTGGCAGGATTACTATAGCCACACGTTATTCTTGAATCAAAATGGGAGGTCGTTTTGATGGATTTCATTGTTGGATTTCCATTGACGGCAAGGAGACATGACTCGATTTTTGTGTTAATCGACACTTTGACAAAGAGTTCTCATTTTATTCCTCTGCGTATGACGTTTCAGGAACTTGACATAGCTAGAGTTTTCATCAGTGAGATATTAAGGTTGCATGGCATGCCTAAGATGATTATATCCGATAGAGGATCGGTGTTTACAGGATGATTTTGGACTAGTTTCCAAGAGGCCTTGGAAACCCAACTTAGCTTTAGTACCTCCTATCACCCAGAGACAGACGGACATACTGAAAGAACAAACCAAATCTTGAAGGATATGTTGCGTATGTATGTTTTGTACCAACAAAAGCATTGGGAAGAGTTCTTGCCACTCGTAGAGTTTTCATAAAACAACAGTTATCAAAACACTATTAAGATGGTGCCTTTTGAGTTTCTTTAAGGGTGACCTTGTCGAACGCCTTTTAGATTTGATCGGCTTGAGGATAAGGTCCTAGTGAAACTGGAAGCGATCCAAGAAATGGAAGATCAAATGCAAACAATAAGACAAAGGATCAAGGAAGTGCAGGATCGACATAAGAGTTATGTCGATGCGCATTGTGTCGGCCATAGATATGAAGTTGGCGATCGAGTCTTCCTGCGGGTTAAACCCCATAAGAATTCGATCAATTTTGGGAAGGGTGATAAACTCTCTCCTAGTTTCATGAGACCCTTTGAGATTGTGGAAAAGAAGGGGCCTGTGGCCTATCGATTAGCCTTGCCTAATTCTTTGAGGCATATGCACAATGTTCTTCATGTATCTGTTTTGAGACATTATGTTAGTGATCCTACACATGTTATTGACATGAGTTCCTTACCGGTATCGGAGTACGTTGTGGTCACGGAGGAGCCACTATGCATCCTGGACCATCACATTCGACAGCTACGACATCGAATAGTAGATATGGTCAAGGTCCAATGGGACAACTATAGTCCGCACTCGGTGACCTGGGAGGACCCATATGATATGTGTGAGTAGTTTCCATTTTTGTTTGATAGCTATACGTATGATATTTTTATACACTTTATTTCATTAGTTACATACTGTGAAACTTCGAGACGAAGTTTAAAATAAGAGGGGGTGTATGTAACATCACGCTCTTGAATGCATTGAGTGGATTTATTATTTGAGAACACTTGCATGCAAGTGATCCTGTTCTTTATACGATTGGTGGTTTTGATTATGATTATAAGATATTATGGATTTTACGATATGTTATTTTTTTGTATTTACATCAACATGTGTTACTTACTGGGTTCTCTTGAGTGTGCAGGACTATGGATGTTTGATGATTACGAGGCATCAATGAAACTTTGTGGACTCCAGATCGAGTCAGGGAGTGGACTATTAGGGTTTGAATGTTGTTGATGTGACATATATACATATGATTATAAATTATGATGTTGATTGTTATTGCTGACATGATTCGTTGATGGATGGACGCCGACGATAGCTTGTCGACCAGACTCACATTTGGAGTAAAGGGGTGACGCACGACAACCAGAGACATTAAGGGAGAGGTGTGGCATCATCCCTACCACATCCTAATAACACTCCTGCTCTGGCTCGAACTGTAGGTTAACTATTACCTAGTTCGAGAAGACCCACGATGTCGTTAGGGCAGATCGTGACAGTCGCTCACGATGATTTTAAGGAGCGCTCAATAAGGCAAGGTCCTTATTCCTTAGAGGCCCTTAGTCTCCCACAAGATCACCTAACAGAGTATTAACTCCAAGGGTTTGACGTCTACCAAATTCATTCAAGAGGCGAGTGACACCCTTGGAGCACTTAGTGCGTTTTGAAGGACACGTCGTGTAAATAAAACAGAAAGAGGTGAGTGACACCCTTGAAGCATGTAGTGCGTTCTGAAGGGCATGTCGTTATTTTAACTGTGGTAAGTTAATAAACCTAGTGCCTAGAAAACTATGCCCCCTTAGGACTTGGTTGGCCTTAAAATAAATGATGGTATGAGTAAAGATTAATAACTAAAATTTCCCTTAAAAATTGTCGCCCAACGTAGTGAAATTAAAACCTAGGTCTAAGTAAAACATGTGGACAAAGAAAAACTAAATAGACATGTAACAAGAAATGGGGGGTAATAAATTCAAAATTTAATTATTAAAGTAAAAACTATAATGGATGATTAAATTTATTAAAAGGGTAAATGGTTGTTTTTGTCTACACTTGCTAAATTTGATTTTCAGTTAAAAATAAAAAAGGGGAAAATTTAAAAGAAAGGGAAACTTAAAGAAAAAGGGGAATGTCCAACTTAGTAAGGAATCTAGCCTTTGGAACTTCATATTTGTGAACACAACTAGGATTTAAGTAAGGTGTAACTCATTTAAGAATTGTAATGGAATTTTGGGACACCGATGAGCATTTTTAAGAATGCTTTTAGGTTGGTGAGAGAAATAGGCAAATTTAATTAATTAATAAATTAATTTTCTGGTGCAACTAGGGGATCGGGTGACGTGTACGGGAGATGTTTATCCTAATTAAATTTAATAAGAAGAATTCTAATGAGGGTTTGAGAAACTAATCACTTGAAAAGTCTATAAAAAGGATGGTAGAGGAGGAGTATGATCACATCCGTCTTGTGTAACGTTACGCTTCCAAAATTTTATCTTGGCTGAATTTTCTCTTGTGGGAGTTAGGATACCCAGCTCGGGTAACGAGTGGTAGCTCGACCTTGAGAGGTGAGCTGGGAAGCTAGCATTATTTGGTATTGTATGTGTGGCCCTTTGTGGTTCGGGGGGCTTAGGGGTAAGAAGAGTACCCCTAGCCTTGATCGGGAGGTACAGGTGAGGTCTCAGCGGTTGGCAAGTAGCAATTGGACATAGCGTGATCAGGACTCAAACAGAGTGCAAGCGCGGGATAGAGACTTTTGGTTATTCGTCATCGGTTATAGGTAAGTAAGTGCTATTGTTTTGTGTAAAAACAAAAGAAAATTTTGGTCTAAATTTTCTGCACATGAATATCTATAATGGCGAAGGTTGAAATTGATTTGGACAACAATGGTGAAATGTAATTCAATAATTTTATTTCCATCTTAGAACTGAAATTGTGGCAATGAATTAGTTTCAACATTCGCCTATTGTTTAATTAAAAATGTTCATTTATATGAATTCTTGGTCAGCTTATTGAATATTGTGATTACTATAAAATAAAACGTTAACATTAGACATTATACTCTGTACTGAATTCCTTATTAACTTGAGTTGATAAATAATCACAGTACCATAAGTTTGAGTTGATAAATAAGCACAATACCATAAGTTTGAGTTGATATGTACACTAATTCTTGTAACACAAGATGGTTTCACCTCTTAGTTTTTTCTTGTTATCTCCATGTATCTTTTATTTTTGGAGTTACTATCTAGTTTTCGCATGACCAGAATGAGCCCCAGACTCAAAACCTTACTTGCATTTTTTTTAACGCCTGCCTGTGTTTTCTTTATTCCTTGAATGTGGTTTTTCTTTTATATCGATTAGGGAGCATCAGGTGGAATCTATTTGTAAATTTTTATGTAATTCCTTCCACTCCTTGCCTTTCATTTTTGTTTTTTAGTCCAGTTGGATTCCATTAAAACTTGAACGATGATCCCTCATAGGAGGTAGTAGCAAGGTCCCATCTCCCAACCACTATCAGATGGCTTATATGATTAACACCCAATGAGAATACTAGCCACAACAAATGGCTAAAAAATGCAAGAAAGATGCTCATAAATTTGTGTTGTTTCATTATTTTGTTTCTCCACAAAGAAGATCTGGATGCAAATTTTTGTGAGAAAAGTTTGTATGAAAAATAATTTTGATGTGTGTAGTAATTGGGCTTCTGGATGAAGAATAATGGCGTTATGTCATTTTTAACATTTTTTTATTGACAAAGAATTGTTTCTAAATGCTCATGCTCATTGCTATATATTCAAATTTCTATTTAAAATAGTAAATATACAAAAAGTGTTTATTGAAAAGGATATGACAAACACATCAATAATATCCAACCGTTTACTTTACGAATCGACTTTGAGAGTTCAAACATGTGTACAATTTGGTAAAAAAGTTGTTGAGTGTCAGCCATAGACTCTGCAAGTTAGATGTGATGCAATATTTTCTGATGAAAAAAAAATTACTATTATTTATACGATCACAATTGCTCCTTTCAGATATCCAAAATGCATAGCCAACAATTCCATGATAAGAGTCTAAAACCCCAAAAAATATATGGAAAAATTGATCCCGCTCAGCTCAAACATACAATTTATAATTTTACTCAGTTTTCCTTCCGATAAAACAAATGAGAAATGTTTTCCTTGCTGTAAAACTGTCTCGGTTACTGCAAAACAAGGGTTTAGAAATAAACAAATCCCATTGTGGGGTCTTGAACCCGAGTCTCTCTGGTGCGAGCTGACCATTTAGACTACAACGGAGCAAATATGAAGTAATTGTTGATGGAAATCAACTAGCGAGTTGTTAATTCCTTCCTTTACAGTCCTAAGCGCATCCAGAATGGAGCAGCACATTTTTAGTCTAAGATTTGGCAGTGGCAGTTCCCTTGGGAATTTTTTGCCTTATTCCATTAAAGTTAAACCATCGTTTTTGTTAACTCAACTTTAAATGTTTTCAAATTGGAACGTGAAGAGTCTTTTCACTAATTAAATTGAAATCCTGAGTTGGCAAGTGGTCACATCCTTATATTTTATTTCACCTAATTTTGCTCTTAAACAATCATTTGTTGCAACACAACGATTCATCCTGAAAGTGAGTGGTTTTCCATGTGTTGATTTCCCCTTTTGGCAACAAATAGCATTTGAATTTCAATTATTACTACACAAAAAATTTGTTGTTATTTGACTTTCAATTATTACTACACATAAAATTTAATTGCTATTTGAATTGCAATTATTACTACACTAAGATTTTATTGCCATTGAATTCTAATTATTAATACACCAGGATTATAATGCTATCTAAATTTTAAATTAGAACTACACATAGATTTATTACTATATGTATATGTAGCGCAACAATAACACAGTGAATTCTACTCTTATCCCGCAAATAATTGTTACTTCTGTAATTTTGGACTATTTTGGGGATTTTGGCAGCTGGAATATGGTCGGGGTGTATTATGGAGGTTAACACATCAAATTATATATATTATGAAAGTGTAGAATCAACAACCTTGCCAATAATTTTCAATGTCTTTTAATATTTCTGCAAAAGGTTTATATAAGTTATTATTGTTTTATTGCCTACAAATTGTTTCTAGGAAAACCTTTTTCTATAGAATCCTTACAAGTAATTTAGATATTTATAGGTGTGTGATACAATGGGATAAAGTAACATAAACAATGCGTTTTGAAAATTGATGCACCTTGTCGTGTTGATACTATGGGTGTGAATAGATTTACAAAGTAGAGATCCTTAACATAAATAGTTGATTCAACAAGGCATACACTTTATTATGTTTGGTGCTAGGGATGTAATTTGATCTTAAAGTACTCATTCAGGTATATTTCTTGGATTTTATCCAAGAATTTACGAGATATTATATATGAACTACATTATTTTAGATGTTATTCAATTCCATCATAAGTTGCTATCAATGGACAAGTTATTGGTATATTAGGACTTTGACAGTTTAAGTTGGTACCTTGATGCGCTGGTTGTGTTTGTTAAAGGTTTAGGTTTGAATGTGCTTGGGATTCGTGTGCGCTTGTCGCACTATGGCAACATGAATTCTTAAGTTCGTATCATTGCGCACGTTGATCGATAGCGCATATGAAACCTGGCTTAGGGTCCCATCCCTCCCAATGTGGATGTTGTTGTATTTATGGTTGTGCTTGTTTTTGTAACTTTATTTTGATTGTCTCTCGCTAGCCGAGAAGGTTCTTGTGACTGGTCATCGAAGATTTTGTGTTTGGATTGATTGAGGTTGTCTTTTAGCTTAGTAGGCGTGACCTTGCGTGTCTCGGGCGGGATGTAGACACTTCCTTGTTCCTTAGAACAGTCGCCAACATTGAGACCTTAGATGGTCAAAATCGATGGGAACTTGGGCTTGAGCATTTCTTATGCGTCTTGTAGGTCCTAACCTTGTAGGGTAGGACGGGCAGGTAGTCATTTTTATTTTTTCTAATTGATTTTCGCATGTTGCATCTGATTGCATGATGTGTTAGTATGTTGGGTTGTTATGTTGTCTGTTGCCTGGTTGTGTGCATCATGTTCATCATCGAGTTGCGTTGTATGAATTTTTTTGTTGTTACTTCCCTACTTTAAAAAACAAATTGCACTTTTTATGCATCGCATGGTGTCACAACGACGGGGGTCATGACACTTCTTCCCATAAGATAATGAGGTAGAAGCCCCTTTTTTGGGCACATGTAACCCAAAAACCAAAAAGATGAGGATACATAGAGGAATGAAAGTGGAAATTTATAACAAATCATCAAGAATGACATGATGACGCATCAAGAAGGACCCTCAGTAGAACCCCTTTCTTTAGGGGTGGTGAACTTACTAGAAACCCCACGATAACCACCAAGGTGAAAACTGGTAAAAAGTATAACTTCCGAGAAAACGTTTCATAATCAGAAAGAACTTTCTGAAACTTTTCCAAACGCCCCAAATAATAAAATGATGCTTACCATGAGACTTGACCATTTACCTCATGAAGTAAGACTTTTCTCTCTTTGTGGACAAGGCCAATGTGGTGGACAATGCACTACTACCAATGATCATCGTGAATCATGGTGAAGAAGAAGTTATTAATGGGATATGTTGTCCATCTAGCTCTTGACATTCAATGTCTCCTACTTGCAGGCCTCAAGACATCATCTCCTTAGTTACACTTAGGTTGGGGGGGAGTAACAAGGCCCCATAAGAGGGACCATGGGCATGATTTGTGGAAATTTGACCACATTGTGTATCACATTTTAAGAGTGATTAAGAAATATGAAATAAGGGGAATAGGTCACCAAGCATACAAAATATATGAAAACTATCTCTAACTCAATACAGGTATGCTTGATCCTTGGAGAAAGATTTTATTTTTGTTGAAAATAGATAATGTTATCATTAAATACTTTTTAAACTAGAAGAACATGAATGCAAGACAAGCTAGATGTTGGGATAAGTGAGTACGATTTTGAAATAGAACATATCAAAGGAAAATAAAACAAGATAGAAGATGCACTTATTAGGAAAATAAACACAATTTCTAGCAGTAACATACAATTTGATCTTAAACAAAAAATTACATTAGTAGCAAAAAATGATCATAATTATAGGAAAATTCAAGAAAAATGTCATATTAATAGATCGGATGAGGGTGAGTCAAAATTTAGCTGCAATCAGGAAGGTTTAGTGTTGTACGAAAATAGAATGTACATTCCAAAAAACACAGAATTAAATAATTTGATACTAGCTTAATTACATAAGAAACCATATTTAGGTAACCTAGGTTACAAAAAGACTTTAACAACATCAAAGACCAAGTATTTTTGTCCTAGGATGAAAATTGAAGTAGTTGAATATTTCTCTATGTGTCTAGAGTGTTAGGAAGTTAAGGTTGAGCATAGTCACCCAACTAGAATATTGCAGCCCATACCCATTCCTTAGTTAAAATGGGAAGTGATTAGTATGGATTTTGTTACGGGATTACCTACAACCAAGAAACAAAATGACTCTATAATGGTAGTAGTAGACAAACTCTCAAAACCTGCACATTTTATTCGAGTAAAATCTACCCACAAAGCCATAAAAAATTTAGAGATTTTCATGAAATAAGTTTTTAGAATGCATGGTTTACCCAAAACTACCATTTTAGATAGGGATACGAAGTTCACTTCAAACTTATCAAAGACCTTGTTTAGTTGCTTGGACACTCAACTAATATTCAATATTGCATATCGTCCTCAAACTCACGGTCATACCAAAAGGACTAAACAAATTGTTGAGGATATGTTGCAGATGTATGCAATGGATTTCTCACAAAGTTGGAAGATTACCTTCATCTGGTTGAATTTGCATATAATAATGGTTATCAGTATTCTCTAAAGATGATTCTTTTTGAAGCTATGTATGGAAGAAAGTGTCGAACCCCAATTAGCTAGGAAAACCCATTTGATAGAATTATTATAGGACAAGATATGCTAAATGAAATGGAAAGAATTGTTCAGAAAATTAAA
>SNQJ01S0072519.1:27229-38915 GCA_010110895.2 Picea sitchensis
TACAGGACTAAAGTGAAGGCGCTTGTAGCATGTGGAGGTCCGGGGGTCAAACCCCGCGGCCTCCAAAAAGTTTTGATAAACGAACCAAAAGCCATTAGCCAAAATAGGGGTGCCACGTGGCAACCCTTCATTGGGCCACGTGGAACCTTTCCATTCGATAATAAAATGCCACATGTCATCACCTTATTCGACCACCATCAGCCAACCAGAACTTTCCACGTCGGCTTCCAGGGTGTACCATCATGCCACGTCACTGCCACGTGTGAGTCGTATGGACTGCCCAGTCAGCATTTTTTTTTGCATGTTTGACTTTTCGATCAGAATGCGATATCTTCTCCATACGGACTCCGTTTGACATAAAAATTATACCACCGGAATCGGGAAGACGAGGCAGACTCAATGGAATTGGTTTCGTCGAATTCCGAGCACTTTCATTTTTGAGCATTTTTCATGCCCTGTCAGGCTTCTGAATCCGATTTTGGAGCAACTGTGGGCTCTTGAAATTCTTCAGAATTCCAGGCATGAGGGCCCAACTCAGATTGTTGGAATACCTGGTTCATATGTGGGACGTGGACCAACAATTGTTTCACGTGGGAGTCCACACACTGACCTTAGATATCGAGGATATCTATTTTTTAACGGGATTATCACGGCGTGGATACCATGCTAGTTTGACCGGTGGTCGAGGTGGAGGACTCCCTATGAGTGAGTATTGTCGCCAGTATTGTGTACCTGAGGCAGAAAGAAGCAAGGGCAAGGTTGCTATTGGGGGGGTCCAAAACTTGACCCTGCGAACCATCTTGTTCACTATAGCATGCATGGCCGGAAGCGCAGCTCCATACATAGCTCTCCAGTGTTCCTTCCAATACACCATAGAGTGCACAAAGCCCTGAGTCTTCAACTGGTCAGATGCAGTTCTCCACAGTATGAAGAGGAAATTAACAAAGTGCAGAAGGGGCAACTTGAAGCAGTTTGGGTACGGATCACTTTTGGTGTCCTTCTTCCTCGAGAGGGTTCCACTACTGTGATTACAGGTTTACTGGGGTTTACCAGCCCCACAGGATCTGAGGATGCTGAGGTGGTGCACCTTCATGGCTCGTCACGTAGATGGGCCTATAATCAAGTACAATGATTCATTTTTTGATTGGTTAAGGCCCCAGATGCTGATGATTGATGACTATGCATATGTTGGTTTGGATTTCCGAGGGGATCCGGATTTGGCCCTGCTTGAGGATGCTTAGTGGGGTGACCTAGGTAAGAAGTACGCATTTTGTTCTTTTTAATTGTTTTTGCAAGTTTTATCATATAAAATGTTTTTATGTTTGTCCCAGAACTAATCAAAAAATCTCTTTTTAATGACACAGATGTGGGGCCATATCGACCCCCAGGAACGTCTCCTATTCAATGGTGAGGAGAGGCGGATCCAGTGGTGCGATGGGATGCCGAAGACTACGAGGCAATTGAGAATAACTTGGAGGGGTTGACCACTGACATCCTAGATATGGCTATTGGGGAGATCCCTAGACATTATCAGCGGCATACTGTGGGTGTGTCAGAGTCTATTAGTCGACTGCTTCATAGGGTGGCCCGGGTAGTCATGTGTTATCGTGAGCGTCACCCATGATGTTATTTTGTAGAAGCTATGAGCTTCGCATTTTGAGATTTTGGTCCTTGGACAAAAAAATTTTGTAAAAACTTTTGATCGTTATATACATATATACGACTTCTACCGGCTTATCTTGTGTTGTGTGATGCATGTGATGTGATTGGTTTATAAATGGCCCAAATGTCTGTCTGATACATAGTTACCTAATGCATCAGTCAATGTATTTAGACATCTAGGAATGTGCTGATAATCAATATAATCAAAATAACATTCCAAGAGGCAAATTCGTAAATATACCCATAATAAAGTAGGACTTCGAATAACGTAGACATTATTTAGATGTACTACTACTAGTTATGAATCGAGTCACACAACCAGGTGGTGGATATCGAGCGAAATAGCATCAATCAACAATTAAATGATGGCGCTATATTCTGCAATATTGTTGGTTGCACGACCGAGACACACACCTCGCAGAGTGATAAGTTCCTTTGTAGGGGCATAAATTGCCCAAGCAACAGAAGCAAGGTTCTGAGTACTACGGCTAGCGCCATCAGCGAAGCCAATGTGGGGTAGCGAAGACTCGGATATCTGGAAACCAAGCACAATGTAACATAAGCGGTCGAGGGTAGAGACCAATCAATGAAAAATGCATACTACAGTAACACACAAAAATTATGGTACAATAAAATACAAGCACTCATACACAGGTGATCTTAGGCATAATACTTCTTTAAGTACAACCCATTTTTGGGTTCACTCAAAGGGATACCGTCGTAGTCCACTAACTCGTAAGCTCCTTTCTCCAAAACTTGTCTAAAGATATAAGGACCTCACCATATAGCTTCGAATTTTCCTCCTCCTAGCATATCCCAATCTTGTTCATAAAGGAGAACCAGATCACCTTCGGAGAAAATGTGAGGCTTGACATGTTTGTCGTATTGGGCTTTGACGCATTTCTTCTGGGCTTCTATGACTAGGGTGGCGTCGCAACGAGTTTCGTCTAATCACATGAGATACAACAGACGTTCTTCTTTGGCATAAGTGTTTGGGAGGATTTTGTGATCCAGGTGGATATCGATGGCCACCCACCTTCTCCAACTGGCCCAAAATGTGTTTCTGGCAATTTTGGTAATTTACTATTTTTAGCAGTTTTTTTGGGTCCTGAACTTCGGGGGCCATTTTGAGGCCCTAAACAATGTTTTTTTGGGTATGTTTCTCTTGAAAAATGACATCTAATGATGCCATTTTGTCTCGTTCTTTGTAGGCCTCAGATAGATCTTTCCAATGAGCTATCATACGCCTAAAACGAAGATCGCATGCAAAAGTTACGACCCCGGGAAGTTGATGCACCAACTTACCCAAACGGGGCCCACATGACTTTTGGCGCTTCATCTCCCAGGGTTAGGTTTTTGGATGTATAGGACTTTTGGAATTCCCGTTTATTGTAAAAGGGCCTTCAAAGCCTCATTGTAATCATCTTCTTGTGAATGCAAGTAGCCGTCACATCTCTTCTCAGATTAAGCTGCCACCATTCTAGCGAGTCTTTCACTCTGTATTTTTACAGTCTCTATACATTTCTCTAATTAATAGAAATCGTGTATTACTGTATATCTGTGTTTATGGTTGCATCTCTGATACATTTCTATTATATTATTGAATATCTGCAATATCTCTGTACATTTCTTTATTATATCTCCGCTCTCATTTCGTGCCGAAAATAATCCGGATTAGTTTGACGGCTAGTTTTAGGGAGGGTATCTCACATTCGATCGACAGGATGGTTTCTAGACCATAGACTAACTGGAATGGTGTAAACCTGGTAGAAAACTTAACGGATGTCTGGTAATCCCACAATGCTAAGAACAACATCATGTGCCAACTTGTTTTGTGAATCCCTATCATTCGTCGAAGCATGGTAATGAGGACTTTGTTAATTGCTTCGACTTGGCCGTTGGCTTGTGGGTAATAGGGTGTTGAGTTTTCATGGTGAAAACCCAAATTTTTAGTGAGTTTGGACATCATGAAGTTTCTAAAGTGGCTACCATGATCAATGACGATAGCCTGAGGAACACCAAAACGAGCTATGACGTGATTGAATATGAATAATGCTACGGTCTTTCTGGTGTTGTCAAATGTCGGCATCGCCTCTGCCCATTTCGTAAAATAATCTATGGCTACAATAATGTATCCATGCCCCCCGACCAAGTGAGGGTGACATATCATGAAATCGATACCCCATTTCGCAAAAGGACCAACGAAGACCACAGGGTGAAGAGGAGCAGGGTGTGACCATATTTTATTGTTGTAGGTATGGCAAGCGTGGCATTTTTGGACGACAATTATACAATCGTTAAATAAAGAAGGCCAAAAATACCCTTCTTGCAAGATCTTTTGGGCAGTAGCATACCCAAACATATGACCACCACAGGCTCCAGAATGACAGTCATTTAGGGATTTATTGGCTTTGTCAAAAGTGAGGCAGCGTCGAAAAATGGAGTCAATTCCACGACAATAAAGAGTATCACCGAGGATAATATACTGACAATCTTGGTAGTGTATTCGACGACGGTCAGTACTAGACAAATTGGGCCGGAACGTCTGGGTTTGGAGATATATGATGATATCTCTGTACCAAAGATCATCGGAACTAATCAGGAAAAGGGATTCATCAGGTAATGAATCGGCTGCTACATTTTCCATCTCAGAGTAGGGAAAGTCGCATATCAACTCGACAAACAGTAAGGATTTCTTGGACTTAGCGCGTTCGAATTCTAAGTCAAACTCCTGGAGTATCACGATCCATTTGGAGTATTTTCCCCCTAGCAGTTGACGTGTAAGAATGTGTTGCATAGGGTTGCAATTAGAAATCACCATAGTCTTGCGAGAGAGGATATAGTGTCGGAAACGTTGAACTACTTGGACGGCTACCAAGGCCAGTTTTTCAACATGTAAATACTTGGTTTCAGTAGGCATAAGACTTTGACTCAAATAATAGATGACATGTTCATCATGAGAATCATCATCCTAGACGAGAACCATAGCGATGGTGTAGTCCGAGGTTGAGAGGTAGAGGAAATAATCGCGACTATAATTAGGTGGGAAGAGAAGTGGGGTACGTGTCAGAGACAGTTTCAAGGCTTCGAAATCTTTGTTGGCAGTGGTATCCCATATGAACTCAGACCCTTTCTTGAGAAGTCGCGTAAATCCAAGAGTTAGCTCGGCATAGTTCAGGATGAAACGACGAAGAAAGTTTGCCTTCCCTTGCAAACTTTGTAACTGGAAAAGTGAGGAAGGAGGAGGGAGATAGAGAATCACCTCGACCTTCAAAGGATCTACCCGGATCCCTTGACATGAAACAATAAAGCCTAGAAGTCGGTCAGATTCTACGCAGAAAATGCATTTGTGAGGATTCAAGCGTATATGGTAAAACTGACATTGAAGGAAAATGGCTTGGAGGTGTATTGGATGATCTACATGGTGCATGGAATGAGCGGGTAAGTCGTCTAGATATGGCTGCACGATGTGCTTGATATCATGGAAGGTGTAAGACATAACACATTGAAAAGTTGCGCCAACGTTTTTTAAACCGAAAGGAAGTTTTCGATAGGCAAAAGTTCCCCAAGGACAAATAAAAGCGGTTTTGTGTTGGTCCATGGGAACAATATTGATTTGATTATATTCGAAGAAACCATCCATCAGAGAGAATATTTCATTGTCGGCACAATCATCGACGATCTGGTCGACGAAGGGGGTAGGAAAGTTGTCTTTAGGACATGCTTTGTTAATATCCCTATAATCAACGCACACGCAGATTATTCCTTGTTTCTTGTCGATCGGGACAAGATTGGAAACCCAGTCAGTGAGAGCCACCAGGTAAATAAAGTCGGCTTTGAGAAGTTTCTCGACTTCAAGCTTGATAGCGGTCGCTTTACGTGGGTGGACTGGATGAAGTCATTGCTGGATGGGTTTAGCATCTGGGTATGTCTTAATCTCATGTATCACAATGTCCGGGTCAATACCCAAAATTTATTCATAGCTCCAGGCGAAGATGTCACAAAATTATTTGAAAAGCGACTTGTAGGTGACAATTTCGTTAGGGGAACACGAAGCTCCGATATGCACATTTTCGACAATTCCAGTTTTTATGGATATGTTGAGGGGGATGGTGGGTGAGATATTACTTAAGTTCCCTTCGTAAAACACATCATTGTAGACTTGGGAATGGTAGAAATGATGACAACGGTCGACGGGGTCGAGATCCGTTGGTAACCCTCAATGGTGTGTTGTTCCAGGAAGAGGACGGAACGATGATGTCCATCGTCACAGGGGGTGTCTTCCATAACAAACATAATCATCTCGTCCATGGGAAAAATGACGTGGAAAGGATCTGGAGATAAATCACCAAGAGAGGGGGTAGAAAGGGTTGTCGATTGAATGGTCTGATAGGCAGATTCGACCAGACTCAAAGGCATTTCGTCGTCGTAATGAAGATGATCGTCGGGGTTGGGTACCATCCATGGGTCATGAGACATAGGGGTTCCATGAATAGAGGTGGATATCCTGTTGATCGAGGTGACAGATAGATGTGGAACATCTGGTGGTGGGATGGGGAAGGTACCCATTAACGAAGAATCTTTAAGAAGACCCACACCGATGTTCTCGTATCCGAGGGGGGTTTGGCAATGAACAGTATGTTTCTGGTACATGAATCGGAGTTAAAGAAGGCTAATTGGTCGATGGTAATTACCTTTCCTTGATGTGGAAAACGCATGACAGAAAAGATTCGACACAACTGCGTGCATGGAATCGATCCAGCTACGACCAAGTAGAAGGTTGTAATCGAGAGGAGCGTCAAAGACCTCCACTTCAACTTGGATTGTTTTTCCTTCTAACGTAATCGACAATGAATGGAGGACACTGTAAGGCTTAAAACTAGAGCCATTGAATCTTTGAGCGTGTTGTGGGATTCAGTCAAAGGAGGAGATTCAATGGCTTTCTAGCAGGTAATAGACATGACACACGTTGAGGCACCCTTGTCGATAACTGTTCTACAAATGTTTTGTCAGAGACAATAACTTGTATTTGGAATGCGAGTTGAGGGGGTAACCTTGTAATGTGATCTTCCAAGTCAAAAATTATTAAATTTGTATCCATAGGGTCGATTCCACCAATAGCTTTCAATAGTGCCTTCCGTTGTATAGGACAACTCTGGGGGACTTCGAGGGATAACATCACAGACGATGCTTGGGACAGATCTTCGACAATACTGTAGTTCTGGGCAGCACATGCATGGGGATTGAAAGTCGATTTTCAAACAACACCCTTTGGAGGAGGGCGAAGAACTGTATCGAGGCTCGGTCGTTCAAGATGAAGAGGACCATTGGTAGGTGGAGTTGTGGGAGAGGGTTGGACCAATGAAGGAGGTATCGCATCAACCTTCTCTTTAGAGGAAGAATAATCTTTGGCTTGAGTGGTAAGTGTGATGTCATTTTGCTTTGAATCTCTTGTACACATCAAGACATAGGATGTATTGGAGGGGGTAGGTTGGTCATGAATCACCAATTGGGCCTGTTTTTTAGAAGGGAAGGGTTGTGACAATACGGCCAGAGTGGGTGGTTTTGTAGTCCCTTGAAGGAACTTAGTAAACTCGGCTTGTCGTGGACAATCCTTAGTGTAGTGATCATCACCACAGATAAGACAAGGGTATCGGGGTTTGCACTTATCTTTATCGTCAGCAGGTGGTGTGTCAGTTCTCTCTGCTTGCAAATTATTTTTTTCCTCCTTCTTCTTACCCTTTCCCTTTCTGGATTTGTTTTTACCGGTGGGGGTAGATTGAACAACATTTACCTCATAAGTCTTGCCGGTGGGAGGGGTAGGAGACGGAGCATTTTGAACATTAGAATAAATGAGTTTGGGGATGTTGCTAGAGGTTTAGACGGAATGAAGTTGGGCATGGAAAGTGCCAATCACACCGTCGGCTACATGAGAAGCAACAAGAGTAGTTGAAGTGGCGGAAGTAGAAGGACGAGGCGCATCATGGAGTAAGTCGTAAAGAGTACCCATTTGTGAGTAAACGAGGTCAAGGTATTGAGCATGAATAATGGCCTGTTCTTCTGTGATGACTCCACCCATGGCGATGTCACGACCGATGTCGTTCACAAATGATTTCGTGAACCACTCTGCCAGCAACTGATCAGGAAGTTCGATTTTGATGAGATGTCATCTCCATCGTCACTCATGAATGTGATCGGAGATATGAGTGGCTTTGGTTTGTTTGAAAGAACTCAAAATATCAGTCCTTGTTTCATAGCGGATCAATAACTAGTAGTGGGCGAGGAAAGCCATAGCGAGGGTGTTGAAGTTGGCAAAGAAACCTCGTGGTAATTATATATACCACTTCACGGCGGAACCTATGAGGGTTCGCTGAAAAAGGCGTAAACAAATAGAATCATCCATCAAGGAGTTGGATGAGCACCAAAGGTGGAAATTCATTACGTGATTGTTTGGGTTCTCTCCCAATTTACCATCGAATTTAGAGATGTCGGATGGTAGTTTGGCCAGTATGGCGGGCCACTAAGGAGAGTGACAGATCGGATCATTTAAAATCCTTGACAGATCTGGGAGGTCCAGGGTGGCTAAGAAAGGTAACTGTCTATTCACATGCGGGTACTGGTGACTTTGGGGAGGGAGTCCCATCGGTAAACCAGTGGGACCATAAGCAGTCTGCATATAATGTAAAGACCCAAGAATATTCGGTTGTTGGTGTGGAGGCCAGTAATTCCTAGGGTTGTACCCTTGGATGGGGACATGGGGTTGAGAGTGCAAGCCCCAGATAGGATTAGACGTACCTAGATATGGTTGGCCTGTACTAGGGGATATGACGGAGTTAGCTTGAGGCTATTTCCCCCCAGTCGATTGAGGATTATGTTGTATAAGATGATTCCAATACTGGGCCAAGGATGGAGGTATGTTTTTTCCATAGGTTGGGGTTGGTGGGGGTTTCCCTCCTATCGGGGGTTGTGTCTCAATTTGGATTTGTCCTGCAAGGGGGGGTTGGGTTTGGCCTCCTTGGTGAAATTGTCCACCAACAGGAATCTGGTAACTAGGTGTGAAAGACGGGATGGTGCCACTAGGATCAATGTCTCTGATAGAGGATGGAGGAGGTCCTCTGAAAGGGGGTGGAGGAAGTGTCGGAATGAAACCAGGAAGATGGTTCCCAGAGAGACCACCAAGAGTTGCGGATGTGATTTGTGTAGGCGTGGGAATAGAAACATTCAATGCATGATATCTGGGTGGAAGTGTTGGGGTGACTCTAGGTGAAAGCGGTGTGCCAATGGGGGCTTGGCTAGCTACGGTAATCCCGGGGTGAGGACTCATAGTATCTGTGTAATGGACCATTTGTAGAGGGAGAGTCAAGATGTGGTCAGCTCATAGAGCTTCTGTACCAGGAAAATAATAAGCAGTAGTAAAAGGTACTATGTCTGGATCAGATCTTTCGGGTAGCTCAGGTGCGACAGTGATATCAACGCCTGCTCCTGAGCCAAAGAGATACCATCTAAAAATTCTAGTAGTCCAAAAAGGATATTGACCCTCAAGTCCTACGAAAGGTCTGGTTGGTGACCCAGAAGACTAAACAACTAGGTCTCTAGAAAAATTCACTCAAACAATACGTCTCTTGGAGTCGGGATGAAGCCGAAAATCCTCTTGAGAATTGGTAATTTGAAACCATTCTAGAGAGTTAGTTCTTTCCACTTGTGGAGTGGCAACGTCTTAGACTTCACTCTGTTGAGGAGAGCCCTCCGGTGAGTTGGTAGGCAAGGGTTGAGAACCTTCCATATTTTCGGGGGGTAAGCCTTACATTCTATGTGAACGACGTGGAGGGTCAATTGTGATAAAGTTAGAAACTTACAAAGAAAATTCTATGGTCAACTTGGGTGAACAAACAACATGTGCTAGTAAAAATCTAGGAAGCAAAACCAAGCAAACAAGACCTTCTAATTCTAAAGTCACTAGTTGGTGATGAAATTTAACGTCGCAACGACGAGACAAGAAGCAGCTTGGCTAGGGTGGAAAAGTTGCATTGATGACCTACTTAATGGACTTACACCCTGGTGCAAGCTCCCACACATAATCATGGGTATACCCTCCAAGGAGCCCGAGTGATTCTGGCCAACGTCGATTCTAGGTACCATGAAGACTTTCCCCTTCACAGTCACCTCATGTAAGACCCTAAGAAGATAGGCTACTAAGGTTACCACCAACAACAATAATTCCTGGGGGAGCAGTCGTCAGTCCAATCCACATGTAAGGGAAGGGTATCTAGCCCGAAATCAGCTTGAAAGGCTTCCACTCAGCATTGTGGGTATACCTTCAAGTGACCCCTGTAATACATGCAATCTCTACATCGATATCAACAAAGCAGGGTGAGTAACTCTATCAATCTCAATGCAACCTCAAGTTTGACCCTTGTGTGAGAAGGGCTTCCTAGGACAAAATGATGCAAATGGAATTTGACATTCCTTATCACAAGATGCTATTATGTGTTTTGTGCTTTGGAGAGTGTGTCTCACTGCCTATTCCAAAGCTCTAGCCTAGCTAATGTTGGTGTAAAAGGGCCCTAGAAAAAGTTACTAGTTAAGTTTTAAAATTGCGCAATATTATTAAAGGTTGTTGTTACTCAAAGGAGACGGAAATGAAACCGATGTTGTGTGAGACTCTGACCCAACAATGCATAGATAGGAATGAATGATACAAATTTTTTGTTCGATGAATTCTATTTACAAGAGGGAAAGAGGAGTTTTCTAGAACAATGTGAACTATGATGTATGATCTTCTCTAAAATGCAATATCAATCAATCATGAACAATGCCAATTCTCTATTCGTTCTATTTCAACAATCGAATGCCAATATTTCCAAATAAAAAGTTGCTTAAAAAAGAGAAAATGTCTTTATTTTTTTTATTAGAAACCAAGCAACAGTGGTGGAACTAAGAAAAAACAAGCAACCAATGAAAAAGAAATACCCAATCAAATACCCAAACTAATCTTTCAATGAAGACAAAAATAAAAAACTGACAAGACCAGTCTCTTCAAATGCACATGGGTAAAAAATTTCCAAGTAATAAGCAATTGAAAAGAACAAAAGATCTCAACTTTCAAACCGATCACTAGCTCCCAACCAAACAAGCACTCGGATTTCAAAACTAGAGATTATATCCTTGTTAAGAAAAGGACAAGAGGTAACAATTGAGAAAAAATGGACAAGAAGAGCTTTCGATTTGCAAAGACTAATCATTCACGAGATTTGAAGTCAAGAAACAATCAATCACTGACCAAAAAGTTCTTTTCAGACACACATACAAATCTGGGCATCTGAGGATACATAAAACCTTGATCCAAAAGGTTTACAAATGGGTTCCCAGGCTGGCAGTGGTGTACAGTGTGAGAATCAAGGATTCTCGCAGGCTAAACACAGGCAGAGTGCGAGAATTTCACACTAAACTGAAAATCAAACTGCGAACTCAAGTGGTTCTCGTAGGCTACAGAAGGGTGTAGTGCGAGAAGGCCTGAAACGAAGTAAAATTTGAAAAAAGGGAAAAATTTTTGAAGGAACTTATGGACCCAGGGAGTCTATAGGGGTCCCCTCAAGACTCAGAGATTGATGGAAATGAAAAATGGTAAGTTAAGAGCAAATGGCCAAGGAAAAACCACCAAAAACCACTAGAAATGGGTTACATCCCCAGTGGAGTCGCCAATTTTGTTATCGGACAAATCGGTAGGTGCAGACACTAACAAATCTCCCTAGATCCACCAGGATCTAGAAAAAAACAGGATAGGACATGACTCTTTCCCTAAGTTGTGATAATTGAATCTACGGATGAGAAGAAACGAGTGACATAACTTTGTATCGCTTCCTAGGTCTCTGTTGTTCCTTCTTCGCTCTGGTGCTCTTATGAGGTCAAGACCAAGACAACACAAACCAACCAAAGTGAAGACGATAAAGTATATTCAATGTCAACCTATGCATATGATCAAGGAATTACACAATAAAGTAAGAGTGACTTTATGGGAAAGGGA
>SNQJ01S0072519.1:43990-67944 GCA_010110895.2 Picea sitchensis
GTTCAAGTACAAGATGATTCAAAATGAAAATGTCTCTTTGGTATATATAGGAGACTAGGAGGTATAATTACAACTAATGGCCTAAAGCCGACATAAATAAAATAACATTACTAATATAATATGCCCCAATTAAGGGGTAATGAACCAACATTAGGGCTTAACAAATAAAGGGACACCAAGGAGCGTTTTTAGGAACGCTTTTAGGTGGGTGAGGGAAATAGGTAAATTTAATTAATTAATAAATTGATTTTTTGGTGCAACTAGGGAATCGGTCGACATGTGTACGGGGGAGGTTTTTCCTAATTAAATTTAATAAAAAGAATATAATGAGGGTTTGGGAAACTAATCACTTGAAAACTCTATAAAAATGATGGCGGAGGAGGATTATGGATCACATCTGTCTTGTGTAACGTTACACTGCTGAAATTTTATTTTGACTAAGTTTCGCTTGTGGGAGTTGGGATACCTAGCTCGGGTAACAAGTGGTAGCTCGATCTTGTGAGGTGAGTTGGGAGATAGAATTCTTTGGTATTGTGTGCATGGACCCTTTGTGGCTCGAGGGGCTCAGGGGGAAGAAGAGTAACCCTATTGTTGTCTAGGAGGTACCAGTGAAGTTTCATTGGCCAATAAGTGGGATCTGGACGGAGCGAACGCACGGGATAGCGTCTACGAGATCATCTCCTTCGGATACAGTATGCGTGTGTAAAATTTGCATTAGTAGATTGTTAAAAAAAATTGTATATGGATTTCAATATTGATGAAAATTGTAATGAATTTCCGGAACAATAGTTCATAATCTCAATTGGAATTGATCTAATAGTGAAATTCCTGGAATACTCTGTGAATTATCCTGATAGTTTAATGTATGTAGTTTTTCTTCCTTCAGAATGTGGTTTAATTTTTGAAAGTTTGGGTAATTCACCAAGGCCTGTTAACTTTTATAGCGAACTTTTATAAATGTTCTGAATTTTTTCTTCATGGATTGACATCTTGTTGCGTTATTGTGTAGAGATAAATCCTATCCTCTTATATCTTACTATATGTCCTTAGATCATTTATTATTAATTTTGTTTTGTTTTTGTGTAAGATAAAGTCCAGAAACTCAAACGATTACAATATATCCCCTATTGACCTGGTTAGTTGTGGCGAAGCCTTTAATGTAAATGAAATGTAGCCATATGTGAGTAATATATCTAAGTAATTTATACTAAGTAATCTATCCCCTACTATTTTTCTGTTTTATTTATGGCCCGTGTGATGAACCTTTTCCACGCAATTTTTTTTCTGCTATATATTACTTGTATAATGATTTTATTTAGAAGAAAATTATAGACTGGTCTCTCTTTCCATGCTTTGCATATTTAAAACTTTGACCTTCTTTCTTGTATCCTTCCTCAACCAGTTATGGCTGCGACCCTGGTGTTTCCATGCTCTGCATTCAGAAAAACTCTCCCAGTTTCCTCATATTTCCCGTAGTGAGAGTTATTTATGTTTTTCCCTATGAGTTGCACCCGTTCACCAGGCATTGGATGGGAGACTTTCCATACTACGTATTACCACTAGCAGCAACACACTCCCTTAATTAACTGACATAACAATGGGGCCTCCCTTGGGCATGTTCCAATGGAAGAGAAACCTTTGCACAGAGCTAACTTGACTGAGAAAGCGTAGTGTTTCTCTCGGCGTTTTTACATGAGATTTCACCAGGTGTTTTCACCATGCATTAACCCAACAAAAGTTCCACTTCACCGTTGCGGTTGGCCTATTTTTAAATTATGCCCCCGTGCTCAGTTCTCCATGAAGTCTTTACCCTTTTGCATTGGGTGCTTATTATCATACTACACCCATGTCGCCCACCCCCACGCTTGTCCTGGAGAGCGAGTTACTGTCTTGCCATGAATTTCGTGGTAGTTTAATCGAAGTTTGTAGCTGGAGTCTGGAGTGATCTCGGTGACTTTTCATGAGGACAGAACTTAAGCCCTTATTCTTATAAAAGGGATAAAGGCAAACATCATCAATTGCATGGCAAGATGTCTAGAAGGTCGTCAAGTGAAGGATGAACGTAGACATTCGACAGGATTACTACAAGCATGTGCTTTTATGGAATCGAAATGGGTAGTAATTTTGAGGGACTTTATTATTGGGATTGTCGTTAACGGAAATGAGTCAGGACTCGATTCTCGTGACAATTGACACCCTGAAGAAGAGTTCACTTTTTTTCCCTATTCTTACGATGCATCAAGTGCTAGGTATAGATAGATTTTATATCAACAAGACTTGAGATTGTCAGACGTACCAAAAGAATTGCATCTGATAAGGGATTCAGTGTTTGCAAGATGATTTTGGACGAGTTTCCCAAGAGGCCATGGGAACACCACTAAACTTTAGTATAGCATGTCCTTGAGATAGACATGTTGACCGAAGGAACGAACCAATTTGGGAAGGTTGTGTTGTGTATGTGTGTGTTGGACCAACGGAAACGTTGGGATTAGTTTTGGCCACTAGCCAACTTTGTGTACGACAACAGCTATGAAAGCACCATTGATATGGTGCCATTTTAGTTTCTTTATGGAAAATTGTTTCAAATGCCTTTGAGTTGGGATCGACTCGAGGATGGGGTCTTGGTTGGACCAGAAACGATCCAAGAATTGAAAGAACAAGTGCAAACGATATGAAAAAGGGTTGGAAGAAGCGCAATATCAGCATAAGGGTTTTGTTGATGTGCATCGTGTGACCATAATTATGAAGGGCCTAATGAATAATTGCCTCATTTCTTGAGGTGTTGCTTGATATTTAACTTATATCTGTGTGTGACCTTAGGTCAGTAATCATACACATGTTATTGACATGATTTCCTTGCAGGTTTTGGACGAGGGTGCACTCACGATGGAACCAATCCACATCCTAGACCATCACATTCGATAGCTACGACATTGAACAATAGATCAGGTCAAGCTCCAGTGGGAAAACTATAGTCCGCACTCGGCAACCTGGG
This sequence comes from Picea sitchensis, assembly GCA_010110895.2. Classification (NCBI taxonomy): domain Eukaryota; kingdom Viridiplantae; phylum Streptophyta; class Pinopsida; order Pinales; family Pinaceae; genus Picea; species Picea sitchensis. Next base: position 46,986 of record SNQJ01S0072519.1, read on the forward strand.
AGGACACATATGATATGTGTTAGCATTTTCCATTTTTTTTTATAGCTAGACCTATGATATTGTGATACACTTTATTTTGTCACTTACATACTGTGGAACTTTGGGATGAAGTTTAAAACAAGAGGGGGTGTATGTAACATCCTGCTCTTGCGTGCACTAAGAAGGCTTATTCTTTGAGGACACTTGCATGCAAGTGATCTGGTTCATTATACGATTGGTTGTTTTGATTATGATTATGAGATAATGTGGATATGATGATATGTTATTTTTGTTACATTTACATCGATAGGTGCTATTGACTGGGTTCTCCTGAGTGTGAAGGACTCTGGATGTTACAAGGTGTCGAGGCATCGATGAAACTCCTTGGGCTCTGGATCGAGTCAGGGAGTGGACTGTTAGGGTTTGAATGTTGTTGTTGTGACATATGTACATATGATTAGATATTATGATATTGATTGTTATCGCTAACATGTTTCGTTGATGGATGCAGGATGACAATAGGTTTCCCACCAGACTCACATTTGGAGTAAAGGGGTCATGCACGAAAACCAGAGACATTGAGGGAGAGGTGTGACAGTAGCCCTGCCACAGCCTGCTAGCACTCTCATCGTGGCTCGAACTGTAGGTTAACAATTAACTAGTTCGAGAGAGCCATAATGTCAGGAGGGTAAACTGTGACAGTCGCTCATGATGATTCTAAGGGGCGCACAATAAGACAGATTCCTTATTTCCTAGAGGCCCTTAGTCTCCCACAATATCACCTGATGGAGTATTGACTCCAGGGGTTTGACGTCTACCAAATTTAGTCAAGAGGCGAGTGACACCCTTGGAGCACATAGTGCGTCTTCAAGGGCAAGTTGTGTGAATAAAACAAAAAGAGGTGAGTGGCACCCTTGGAGAACGTTGTGCATCTTGAAGGGCACGTCGTAATTTTAACTATGGTAAGTTAATAAACCTAGTGCCTAGAAAACTATGCCTCCTTAGGACCTAGTCGGCCTTAAAATGAATGATGTGATGAGTTAAGTTCAATAAAAAATTTCCCCTTAAGAATTGTCGCCCAGCCTAGTGAAATTAAAAACCTAGGTCTAAGTAGAACCTTTGAACAAAAAAAAAACTAATTAGACATGTAACAAGAAAGGGGTAAAGAAATTTCAAACATTAATAATTAAAGTAAAATTTTAATGGAGGATTAATTTATTAAAATGGTGATTTGTTGTCATTGTCTAAACTTGTTAATTCTGAACTTAGTTAAAAAAGGGAACTTAAAAAAAAAGGGGAATGTCTAACGTAGTAAGGAATCTAGCTTTTGTAACTTTCTATTTGTGAACTCAACTAGGATTTAAGTAAGGCGTAAGTCATTTAAGAATTGTAAGGGAATAAAGAGACATCGATGAGTGTTTTTAGGAATGCTTTTAGGTGGGTTAGGGAAATAGGAAAATTTAATTAATTGATAAATTCATTTTCTAGTACAGCTAGGGGACCGGGTGACATGTGTACGGGGGAGGTTTTTCCTAATTAAATTTAATAAAAAGAATCTAATGAGGGTTTTGGAAACTAATCACTTGAAAAATCTATAAAAATGATGGCGGAGGAGGATTGTGGATCACATTTGGCTTGTGTAATGCTATGCTGCTGAAATTTTATCTTGACTGAGTTTCTCTTGTGGGAGTTCGGATACCCATCTCGGGTAAGGAGTGGTAGCTCGACCTTGCAAGGCGAGTTGGGAGCTAGCATTCTCTGGTATTTTGTGCATGGCCTCTTTGTGGCTCGGGGGGCTCAGTGGAAATAAGAGTACTCCTAGCATTGGCTGGGAGGTACCGGTGAGGTCTCATCAGTCGGCAAGCGGGATTTGGATAGAGTGAACGCGCGAGACAACGTCTATGAGAGCATCATCTTCGGATATGGTATGCGTGTGTAAAATTTTCATTAGTATATTGTTAAAAAAAAATTGTATATGGATTTCAATATTGATGAATATTTTAATGAATTTCCGGAACAATAGTTCGTAATCTCAATTGAAATTGATGTGATAGTGAAATTCCTGGAAGACTCTGTGAACTATCCTAATAGTTTAATGTATGCATTTTTTCTTCCTTTGGATTGTGGTTTAATTTTTGAATCACCCGTTGTTTGGGTAATTCACCAAGGCCCGTTAACTTTTATAGCGAACTTTTATAAATGCTCTGAATTGTTGCTTCATGGATTGACATCTTGTTGCGTTATTGTGTAGAGATAAATCCTATCCTCTTATATCTTACTATATGTCCTTAGATCATTTGTTATTAACTTGTTTTTGTTTTTGTGTAAGATAGAATTTTATCCTTATGTGACTAATCTAAGTAATTTATACTAAGTAATCTATCTGTAATTTTCATTGAAACCTCGGAGTAATCTATCCCCTACTATTTTTTTGTTTCATTTGTGGCCCTTTCCACGCGAATTGTTTTGCTATATATTACTTGTATAATGATTTTATTTAGACGCAAATTATGGACTGGTCTCTCTTTCCATGCTCTGCGTTTACTTCGACCAGCTTTCTCGTATCCTTCCTCAGCTAGTTATGCCTGCGACCCTGCTGTTTCCATGCTCTGCATTCAGAAAAACTCTCCCAGTTTCCTCGTATCTCCCCTAGGTAGAGTTATCTATTTTTTTCCGTGCGAGTTGCACCCGTTCACTGGGCGCTAGATGGGATACTTTCCCTTCTACGTATTACCACTAGCAGCAGCACGCTTCCCTTAATTAACAGACAGAACAGTGGGGGCTCCATTGGGCATGTTCCAATGGAAGAGAAACCTTTGCACAGAGCTAACTCGACCGAGCAAGCGTAGCATTTCTCTCTGCGTTTTTACATGAGATTTCACCAGGCATTTTAACCATGCATTAACCCAACGGAATTTCCACTTCACTATTGTAGTTGGCCTAGTTTAACCGAAGTTTGAAGCCGGATTCTGGAGTGAATTCGGTGACTTTTCATGGTAATATGCAGGGGTTTTCCTCCCTTAAACATCCCAGAGAAATTATCTCCTTGCTCTGCGGTTTCTACTTATTGTCAGTGCGAATTTCCCTCACTATCTGAGTGAAGATTATCCTAATTTGACTCAGCGCATTAAACTCAAACGCCTAGTAATTTGCCTCTGGGAGCTTGTTGCGATTTTACTGGGAACCATGAGAGAGTCGGATTCGCATTTAATCCCTGCGTCTCCTTCCTTATCTGGGTGATTTACCCCCTTTTTACTCGGCAGTTTTATACACAGCCTTGGTAATTTTAGGCTCAGTTTTATGCTTAGAACCTTGCTCGCAGTTTGCCATCCGCCCAGAATTAGAGTTGTGAATTGACTAATGTTGCCCTCAAATTCATAGACTAAATCCATTAACACTTCAACATTGTAATAAATTTATGTATATACCTATCACCTTGCTTATAATACCTATCACCTTGCTTATAATTTTAGAAGATGCAATGTTTATGTATATACCTATCACCTTGCTTATAATACGCTAATTGATATTAGATATTCAATGTTGTATGAAGGTACGTTTCTTTACTTGAGGTAATAGACTTATTGCAAACCTTAAAATATATAATGTATCGAATGATTATTGTGGACATCATACGTCTTGCACGCAATGAACATAGATGGTAATTGCGTAGGTTGTTGATTAAGTGGTTAAGGTTATATTTTGGTGATGGCGTTTGCGTCAGTTTGCGTCAATTAATTGGACACATGATATTGTATATTGGAATTTTGACGGAATGATCTATATGGCTAGCCGTGTGTTGTAATCATGGTGTATTGCAAAATAATTTGTTGTGCCTTAGATGTTTAATGTTGATGTATGAATAAAATAGAAATTTGATATCTTGTGTGTCTTTTAAAAGTGAATCATTTAACCTTGTGCCTTTAGAAAATGTGAATTTAGGATTGTTTAAGCATAGTTGATTATCTCGTCTTGAGTTGTGATTTATTTGGGAATGTTCCTTAGGTGGTAAGTGAGTCCTCTAAGTGGCGTATGAATTCACAACTGGACTATTGCTGGAATGATTCATAGGCGGAGTTGCGTCAATTAATTTAGAGATGTTAATTTAGTGGACTTTTATAAAAACGCTTCAGAGGTGGCTCTGGAGCCTATTAAATGGATGTGTGTTGTAGTAGGACTTTAACGTGCACCTTGAATAATGTTAATTTATAACTAATTAAGTGATTTCATTACTAGCGTGCCTTGAAAAACGTAATGTGTGATTGATAACGGTAATGATTACCTTTGATCCATGGTTATTGATGTTAGAATTGATGGATTGATGAATTAGATGACCATTGATGTTGTTGTTTTTCTTAGTCGTCTAGATTGATGGTGTTGGGTGAGATGTAGACACCTCCTTGTTCCTCAGAATACTCTCCAACCCTGAGACCTTAAATGGTCAAAATTGATGGGAACCTGGGCTTGAGCGTTGCTTATGTATCCTGGAGGTCCTAACCTTGCAGGGTAGGTTGGGCGGGTAGTAGAATTTGTGTTTCTCATGATTCTCTTATGATATTTATGATTCGTTATGGTATCTTATGTTTTCTCAGTGATACATGATGAGGGCCTTTACGCAATGCGTTGAATGTTTAAGTTTTGTACGGAATTGCGTCATTATTAATGGTAGAATGTAATAATGTTGGGTTGTTGTAATTAATATGTTAATACAATGATGTGTGTGTCATGATTCATGGTGACGATATGTCAGTCATCCATCGCATTGAAATATTAATGCTTTATTATTGTTTCGTTAACTTATGGGATTGTTGTGTTGACGATGTTGACTAATCTTTATGATACGTAAATTTTCTTAACACAGCTTAAAAAAAAATGACATGTTATGCGTCGTTTAGTTTTAGTAACGGGGTCGTTACACCTCCACCTCATAACTGAATAAATAGAAACAATAGCTTGAATATAAGAATACATAGTGACTGGGGAAATTGTTTCCCCATAGTCTACTTTTTCTTTCTGGGAGAACCCTCTCTCTACAAACCTCTCTTTAAACTTATTTATGCTACCATATGCAACATTATTGATATTGTAGAGCCACATGGAACTCACAAATGACTTCTCCTCTAGTCTTGACATTATTTCCAAAACATCATTCCTTGTGATAGATTTGTAATCATATACCTTGGAATCTAACCTTACATGTTGATCTATTGATTCCTCAAAAATGGAAAGCTCAACATCAATGATTCTACTCATAAGTTCCATATAGCTCAAAAAATTCTTCAGAGGCCTATGCTCTCTAATTGCACTCCTAGGAGCCTCACCATCATCCTTCAATGTCTGTAATAGATAGATGGGTCTCCTGACAACAATGGAAAGTGATAACTCCTCTCTTCCTGAAGTTTGAAATGATGACTACTGATCATCCTTCGAAGCCTACTTATCCTTATCCTCTATCATTGTTGATGACTAGTGAGGTTTGCTAGATTCCAATCTCTCCTTGAACTCAACATATCTACTCACAGATGTCTTCCACTTCACTAGAATGAAGATGTTATAGGCCTTTAAGGTATCACTATAGCCCAAAAATATACCTTTTTTTCCTGAAGGCTCGATTTTTTTTCCTCTTCTTCATAGGAACATGGATGTAAACTGGAAAAATAGAAATCCTCAAATGACCAATATTTGGCTTCACTCTCTAGAATTCCTCCTATGGATTCTTGTCCCCCAACATCTTGTGAGGACTCTTATTCTGCACATACATCATTGTGTTGCATTCCTTTGTCCACATAGACATAGGAAACTCCTACTCATGTGTCATAGCCCTGGAAGAAGCGATGATGGACCAATTATTTTTCTCTACAACCTCATTATATTGAGGATTGTATGATAATCTCCCTCTTGATACCTTCCTCCTTGAAAAAATCCTTGAAGTCATTGAAGGTGTACTCTACCCAATTATGTGACCTCACCACCTTGATTTTGTTCCCTATCTAGTTCTCCACCTTAGCCTTTAACTCTTTAAACCAACTGGATACCTCATCTTTGGTATTCACAAAGAAGATCTAGGTTTCCCTGGAAAAATCATCAATAAAAGCCACATAGTATGACGATCCTTGTAATTACTCTAGTGACATAAGCCCACTCACATATTAATGAATAAGATCCAAGATCTCATTATACATACTCTCACTTCTAGGAAAAGTAGTCCTGGAATTATTTTCAAGTGCACATTGTATACACACTCCCCACTGCTCAATACTGAACTCTATAATAATTGTAACAATCCCCCTTAGAATTGACAATGTTCTATAGTGTAGGTGTCCCAAAATTTTGTGCCACAACTCACATACGTTGTCACTGTCATGTACCAAATCCTAAACAAGATTTCCCTACAAATTTTACAAATTTCCCTCTCTACGACCACTACATGTTCTGGGATAGATTTCTATCAACATATGAGTACCCTCCCTCTCAGAAGAGTTACGAAAAAAACCCTTTCCTCCATATCTAGAAATGAAATCAAATTCTTCTTCAGAACTTATACGTCAAGCACATCTTGGGCATCTAATGAACCTCCTAACTCAAGATGGAAAATAATTGTTCCCTCTCCCTTTACTGCATACCTGGAATCATCACCAAGATTCACATGAATATTTGAGTCCCTCTTCATCAGACTATTAAATATCTCTAATGACTCTATGATATGACAATATGCACCACTATCCAAGAACCAAACCAATGAAAAATCCTTCTCAAACTTCATTTCAAACTCATCAAGTCGCGTCTTTACTGATGATATTCTATGTGTATTTTTTACCCTTATTCTTTTTCTTTGGACAGTGAGATGCATAATATCCATTCTTATGACATGAGAATCACTTGATTTTACTCAAGTCCTTCTTCTTCCCTGGATTTCATGATCCTCCATTGATGTTACCCTTCTTGGTATAACTATTTCCTTTTATCTTTCTTGTATTACTGACAAGGGAAAAGTTCTCATCACTACTTCCTTTATTGTTTCCCTTATAATCCTCCTGATTCTCTTCCTAGATGCAATCATCCCAATGTCTCTGTGAATCTGGGATATTTTCCCAAGCACAAACTCCCTTGAAAAATGGTTCACATGACATGGGAATACCATTCAATTCCATGTTCGCAATCTCTGCATCCATTTTTTCTCCCCTATGGATTCAATATTATCACACACCCGTGTGATCCTCATGAGGTAGCTGGTAACATTGTTAGATATAGAAATTTGCAATGGTCTGAGTTTATTTCTTAAGACCATTTTCCTATTCATGTTCTTTCTCTGGAGTAAACTTACCAAGGCATCAAACATCTCTTTTCTCATCTTATTCTTGGATAAGTGAGGAATCATATGATCCTTTAGTAAATCCAAGAGCACCCTCTCTGCTTAGATCTCCTTCTTCTTGTGATCTTCCAAAGTTGTTGGATCTATTAGTGGATTTAAAACTATGTCCACTAACTTCAAAAGGTCATACTCTTTCAATTCCAAAGTCATTGATTATTTCCAAGATAGGAAGTTGGACGCCTCATCCAATATGTCTTCAAAACTAAATGATGTTTTTCCATCCCTAAGACCTGATAACCTACCCTAGAAAATAAGTTGTTTCTAGGAACTACCCTTGTACTGACCTATGCTTGTGTGTTCATGCATGTCACCATTGCAACCCATGTATGTACGTGAGTGTCACCACATCAACCTAGGTATGTAAGCAATTTTCACCATTGCAACCCACTTATGTACGCAAATGTCATAACTGCAACTTGTGTACACCTCAATAAACATGTGAAAACCTAGTTCTAATTCGATACGATTGTTTCCCTGAAATTCATCCTTCAATTTCCTCTTGTTGGTTATGGATATACTATGGATATGAGATATGGATTCCCTTGAGAGAATGGGATATAATACCATTTTTAAATTACTCTTACTTCAAAAACTAGGTACTTTGTTATCTAGTGATTTCCTTACTACGATCATATTAGCAGCTCACATAACAAAAATATAGTGCTGAAATATTCGACTCAATAAATCTAGTGGAAGAAAAACTACAAACCAAATCATGCATACATAAACACCAATACTTTTGGGTATATGCCCCTGGAAAAAACCCTAAGGGAAAAAGAGTGTTTATAATTATTTTATTATGCTAAAATCAGGGTTCCCATAACATGGATAACAACCCACTCAGAGATATGCGACTACAAACAAACATGAAAAAGTATGTTATGTTGTACGACCCATAATTGCATGCCTTTCTAGGTGTATGCACCTTTCCTTCAACAAAACCACCTACATACATGATTTTCCCTACTCAAACCCATGTACATGTACAAAAATAATGTATGGAAACTTTTGTACAATGCTACACTTTCTTGTGGATTCCATTGGCTAAAACCCACCTGCGCTACCTATGTTCTCTCTTCTCCTTGAACTGATCTCTAGATGGAATTCCTTATCCAACTATCTAATATCTTGAATCACATTACTCCATGATTCAACCCTTTGTTTTGACTCTTTCAACACAAATCATGTAAATTATCAATCACATCAAGTGTCTTCTCCTTCTCCCTAGAATTTATTTTATATTAGTGAGTTATAATCTATTTCTAATATCCAAAGTGATTGGCGGTTGATATTGTTTCTCACCTTACTTGATATTTTCATGCTAAGATTACATGCTAATTTCTTTTAGCACTTTCCTTAAATAACTCAATTAACTAATCACATAATTAATTAGTAAAAGTACTTTACTTTAATAATTCATTTAATTAAAGTAAATCTACCAAGGTAAAAGGAGTAAAAGGATTTGGACGATCTTGACACATCTAGACACATAGACCTATGTGGAAATACCTATCTGATGCTACCATTAGAATCAACAACGTGAACCTATGATGTTGAAAAGGGACATGTTGTCATGTCAACATTTTGGTGAGGGAAAGAGAGGGGATGGGAACATGACTTGTCTATAGCTACATTTTCTATGCATTTATCATTCATTTACATGCATAATCTTGTTTGATTGTCTCTTCTTTCTCCTTCTCCCAACCAATATCCTTCCTTTGGTTTTCTTATATCGATTTGAAACTATGGTGGGCCTTGTCATTCTAAGTTAGGTTCATTTATTTCCATTCTAATGTAGGAATACCTAGTATGCCCTAGTATGTTGAATGAGATGCAAGGTGGGAATTCCTTGCATGGGATTATTTTTTATAATTTATCTAAGTATGGATGCATATTCCTTCCTTCCTCATAAGGCCTTGTTAATCCCCCAGGTTTAGTTGCTTTACAAATTTTTGTTTCTTTGGCTTTCAATACCTCATCAATTTGATTTCTATGTTTTGTTGAAAGTAAAATTCAATATGATAGTAGTATATTTTTTTCCATGTTAAATAACTTTTAATAAATTTGTGCTAAAGATATTTAAGATAGTGAATATTAAAAAGTAGCAATTTCCCTTGAAGTTGAAAAGGTATGTCATAAATGTTTGTCATGAAATTAATTGGGTAATTAGCATCAATAATTAAACCAGGGAGGATATCCTCAATCTCATGAAGCATATGGACCACATTTTGGAGCATATCCTCAATCTTACAACTATGTATATAATTAACGGGGATGTAGCATGTCTAGCAATGAATAAGAGCATATGCAATTGCATACATAAATGAATTTGAATATATGTAAGTTTGGTTGAATGGATAGTGTCGCATATGCCTTGAACTTTGCTTTTCTTTTACTTATAGAACTCTAATTGGAATTTGTTATATATATATTAATTATTAATGTTTTGGAATGTGTGGCATCAAAGTGATACTAGTATAAACTTTCTTTTAATATTGTATAGTTACATTGAAATTATTATGCAATTATAAATGTGTGGTTCAAAGAAACATTTATTATATTATAATATTGAAAACTACTATAAAAACAAAAAAAATAAAAAAGACCCACAAATTCTAGCTAACTAAACATTTTATCAAAAAATATGTACGAAGCCATGTTCAAATGAATTATGAATAAAGTATATTAATATTAAGCACATCTTATATTTAAGCATATATCATATTTAATACCTACCCTCTATCCTTTTATGGGAGGCCAATACTATGTTGGTCTTACAAGGGCATCTCCATGACCTTATAAGATATGTAGTATATTTATTAGTAAAGTTTAATAGTGAAGGAAACACAATTGCATTTGAACATATTATAGAGTATGAATGCAAGGTAAAATTACTTAAAATTATTCACAATGATGTTTTTTGTAGGTTATTTCCACTCACCTTTGAAGAAGAAGAAACTTGTGGGAATGGTATAAGATCCTAACTCTCTCTCGATATGTATTTGTGATTATTTTCTTGTTTTTTCAATTTCTTAAACTATTTATTTTCATGGTTTTTGTAATTTTTTTATTTAATTTAAAATTTTACCTAATTTATATGAATTCCATTATTAAATTGAAGTAGAATATTTATGATGGAACCTATAGATAATCAAAACCCAACACAACCACACGAATGTGCAGAAAAACCCCAAACGACCACAACCACACGAATGTGCAGAAAAACCCCAAACCACCACAACCACCAAAAATAAACACACAAATTGATGAAAGGTTCACCTCTTTGAGATCAATTGTCTGTGACTTAAGGGGTATAAGAGATCCTAGTTGATTTCCATTGGCCTCTTCATTGGACACCATTCTATCGCCCCTTACAAGTTCCTAAGGGAAATTAACTAGTATTTCAAAATACAGGGCTACGATGTTTGACTTTTACATGACTAGGATGGATAAAAACCAAGTCAGAGACTTGAATATTGCGTAACAAGATTTGATGTCTCTATTTATTGATGCTAGATTTGGGCTACAAAAACCATTAAACAATATATCAATTTGTATGGATTGGTGTATCCACCAACAATTTAGGTATAATTTGATGGATAGATGGTTCAAGGTGTTCGACAAAACTTCATGATGAAATTATGGGCATAATTTATTTTGGTTCACCGCGTCAACTACTTTGACATTAGTGAATTCTAGAAGGTGGGTCTAGGGCCTCTACATAGGATAGAGAGAATGATATGTGTGACCCTATATTAGGTCCTCATACTCCTAGGTGAATTCCTAACCCCACTACTTAGCATCCTCCCATTGCAAAAGGAATCCAACATACATGGTTATATTTATCAATGTTTACTCTAAGCCTCGTGCAACATGGAAGTTTTGTTAAATTGTCTCAGCATGAGGTGCCTTCTAGTGATGTTGGTAGAGGGGTAGAGCATTCAACCCCTACAACAGAGTGTGACCAGGAGAGGTAACATGGATAGAGTAGTTGTTCATGGCAACCTCACAGATGCTCGAGTTGCGGGTATACGTTTTATGGGAAAATGAAGGCCAATGGACATAAGAGTTTCATAGAGGTGGTTATTATCTTAACAATATCTATGTTCATGGTATTCATTTTGTTAAATATGTCCATTCACTCTTTTCTCATTCATTCATATCTTAGATTGGGAAAAGAAGGAAAATGAATTATTGTAAAAGGAGCCATTGTTTATTGGTTATGCTAGTTACTAGTGAATTCTAGCCATGAATTAATACCTTCATGTGTGAGATGCATTGGAATGTGCTTAATTGTATTCATAGCTATGAATACTGAGAGTCCCAGCATGGATATTCTGGACTAGATGCATTGGAGCCCTGGAATGAAGTGGAAAACCTGAGGGACTACATGGGACTGAAGGGGGTCCATTGTCTTTGGGTGGTGAAACATAGGGAGAAGAGGGTTGGTGTACTTTGGATTGCAATGTGTGAGAAACATGTGAGATCTTTAGTGCTAACTGGTTTGGGAAGTTGAGTGTCGTCCTACAATCCATCCTTGTGGATTCATATCCCTGGCTTGGTTTTGACATGTTTTTGAGGTTTAGATCAACATCATCTATTGTTGGGTGGAACGTCCTTGGTATACAACCAGTTGGTGATTGAAATTATTTAAGATAAGTCTTCTATGTCGTGGTTTATTTTATTGTATATTTATTTTTGGTGTGTATTAATTATTATCTCTGGAATTCATATTTATAATCTACATGTTTTTTGGTTATTGTTGTGCATGGCATAGTAATCATTTTTGTTATGTTGTAGAATGAATCTTTATTACTACATGTGAGTCTTAGATGCTTATTTATTAATTAAATGTTATCAGAATTCAAAATCAGTTTTGAAGTGTCTTTTTAAGTAACATGGACAAACTATGGGTGGCTTGGTTTCACATCTTGTCTAATGATGAATTAATAAAAAATGGGGAACATAGGTGAAATCCCCAAATTTTGTGCAGATTTTGAGTTCAATGCTTCAAAAGAGATAAAGAAGAAAAATTTTGGTGTCGACCTATAAGTTGCAGAATCAAATTCATGTTTGTTCGAGGCAGAAATGAAGTTTTATAGATCGATGTTCTAGATTAATTTGACCATCAATATCATCGATCAAGATTCAATCCTAAATTAGGGAATCTGTTTGAATCTCTAAAGAATAAGAACTTTCATATTATTCAGGGTCATTCTCAACTATCAGACCTCGCGGATATGTTATTTTGGGAAAAAGTGTTTTTGAAAGAGCTCATTTAGAAGAGTTCCGATGAAGTCATTATGACTAAGGTAAACAATGCACAATTGTGGATCATGAGATGACCATGGTTATTTACCAACATGATTTCTAACTTTATAATATATTGGGTGAGCATGTTTCCTTGGGAGGGTCAAGGATGAATGAGAATTCCATGTAAGTTTCTACGTCAGCATTCCATGTCAAATAACATGTTAGATGGCATGGTAGAGGGTTGACATGTATCTCCACAGTGGAAGAGCCAAAGTGTTAGGTACACGACGATGGGATAAGTGCCTTAACCCTATCCCTTAGATCTATAGTATGATAGATCTTGACCGTTCATCGGAGGGGCACTAGTCGGAGTGAGTTGTAGTCCTAGAGGGGATGAAATCTGGTGTTGGGATATCTGAGAGAGAACTAGAGCCATTGATTTAGTTGAGGAGTAACCCCTGCCATTTTATCCAAGTGATTGGGATCCGATGGGAGGAACATCAAAGAATGATTTGAACCATTGATTAATGAGTTAGCATGATGTAACAACATTCGATGATATATCATGGGTCCCACATGGCTAAGTAAGAATATTTTAAATGGATGAACCTTAACTACCAAGCATTTTTGAACTCCAAGAAAATCCTGACCATTGGAGGAGGATAATAAGGATCGTTGGATTCTTTGTATTGAGTACATTCAGAGTGGTTAGCAAGACTAGAGTGAAGGTATTTTGATGGGAGAGACTCTGAGAATGAATAAGTTCCATTGATCAATGTGTGGGTGAGATTTAATCTCAGTCGTAGATCCCATGGATCCCATTTGTAGCATGGAGAATGGGTGATGAGAGTGGAGAGTAACCCACAAGCATATGGAGGCATCAACATGATCATAGCCATTGGTTCAAGAAGTATGAGAGTCGTTGGATCTCTAGGATAGATCCGTCGAGGTGCGTGTTGTTGGAGATATTATGTTGAAGGGGACTTTATTCAGGAAATATAATGATTTCGATGGGAATACTATGATGGAAAATAAATTCTATGAGGTGATCTAAACCATTGATTTGGGGACTGATGAACCAGGTGGAAGGTGTCGCATTAGTTTTCGTATGAGTTCCACATTGAATGACACAAGTGAAAGAGAGACACATGGATGCCACATGACAATAAAGTGGAAATTAGTGAATGCATACATAATAAATTTCACAAGGCCATAATTTTTTGCCTCGAGTTAAAAATTAAGCAAGGAAATAGTTGTTGGAAAGCTTTCAGGGAGACAAATCGATTTATGCACCCAGAAAAATGTTTTGAGCAACAAAATTCATAATCAATTTAGAATAATATGATTGTTGTCCTTAAGGAAATTATCCAGGTGGATATCGGTGGCCTCCCACCTATTCCAATTAGCTCAAAACAATTTTATGACAACTTACTAGTTTTAGCAGTTTTTCGGTTCCTAAACTTTCGGGGCCATTTTGAGGACCTAAATGAAGTTTTTTGGGATCAATCATATTAATGATAATTGATGGCTCTTATTGATCCCCCAAAATGAATCTAATCAATGATACCTTTCCAACGAACTATCATGTGCCGTAAACAGAGATCGTATTCCAAAGCTACGCCCCTAGGAAGTTGATACACCAAACTACCCAAAACGAGGTCCACAAAAATGTTGGCTTTTCATATTCTGTGGTTAGGGTTTTGGATTTTATTTATGTTAAAAAGGCCTTGGAGCCTCATTGTAAAAACTTTCTTCTTGTGAATGCAAGTAGCTGTCACATCTCTTCTCAAAGATAAGATGCCACCATTCTAGCGAGTCTTTCACTAAGTATTTTTACAATTCTATACATTTCACACATTAATAGAAATTGTGTATTATTGTATCTATGTGTTTATATCTCTGATATATTTATGTTATATTGTTGGATATATTATACATATATTTACATTTCTTTATTAAATCTCCTCTCTCATTTCATGCCGAAAATAATCTAGATAAAAAAAAAGAGAATATATATATATATATATATATATAGAGAGAGAGAGAGAGAGAGAGAGAGAGAGAGAGAGAGACCCCTTTTCTAGAAATTCTTATACATGTTTGTGATTTTGTTTTGTCTAAAAGAGATTATGTCACATCCACACTTTTTTGTAGAAATAAGGGATACAAATAAGATAAAATGTATATCTTGGAAATGGAGGAAAGAGAATGATCCTGCAGTCATGATAAATAATCCCAAGGTCAAAAAAACATTGTTGGTAATGAACAAACAAAATTGAATGGGAATTGGAGCAAAGGGGAACAAGAAACATTAATAGAGACTATGAGAATCATGAAAATAGAAGTGAAGAGTTATAAAAACATACAATAGGTTGATGAAAGAACAAAACTATATAAATTCTCAAGTGATGCAAATCCTAAATTAGTTGCATAGGAAAGCAAAGAAATGATCGGGCTCAAGACATGAGGAAGGCATAAGACAACTTGAAATAAGAGATAACTAGAGATGAGTTAGTTATTCAATAAGTGCTAGTAGGACTCATAGGCAACACTTACCTCCTCACTCAAAAAGGAAATTATATGCATCTTAAGACTCCATAAGAAGTCTAGAGGTATCTTATATTAGGCACCAAAGAAGGAGACATGAATTTGACAACTTACAAGGAGAGTTGAGGAAGCTTAAGCCAACATCCTTTGATGGTGAAAGATAAAAATAAAATGATGTTGAATCCAGGTTATTGGGAATCAGGATGTATTTTTAATTGCACAACTATTCATCTAATCTCGAAGAAAGAATTTCCACATACCATTTTCTTGGAAAATCTATTGTGTGGTGGGATCAGCTGAAACAAGTTGAACACATTAATGAGAGAAGGATCACTTGGAAACAATTCAAGTGGTATTTTTAGAAGGATTACCTTTCAGATAACTTCTATAACAAGAAAACGCAGGAGTTATTTAAACTAAAATTGGGAAGCATGACCATGAAAATGTATGAAAAGAAATTCTTGGATTGTTAATGTATGTGGGGTTTATCAAGGATGAGAAGGTTAAGATACAAAGAATTTTTAGTGGATTTCCATCCTTTTAAAAAGATAAGATTAAATATGATGAACCTATAACTTTGACAGAAACCATTAGGAAGGCTAAGTACTTATATGAGCAAGGGAAGGGTACATAATTCTTGTATAAATATTGGAAGGATAAGAAGAAAGATAATTTTGATGAGATAAGGAAGGGGTTCAAAACTCCTTTCAATAGAAACAATCCTAATAAAAATCAGCAAGATCAATGTACTAAGAATGAATTCAAGAGAGAATACTCCTCGGGAAAAATGGGAAGACCACCAATCAAATGTTGGGTATGCAAATAACATCACATGTACAAGGATTGTCCTCACAGAGAAGACATAATAAACACCATGCACAACATCCAAGAGGCTATAACAGTAGAAGACATGGGAACAATATATGTATCCCTAGAATATATAAAGGTAGAGTACCAATACAATATGATCGAGGTGGAAGGTAAGATCATTAATTAGTCCATTTCTATATAAATTGATTCAGGAGTGTACCATTTCTACATTGATCCTGGAATAGTGGACATATTACATTTGGATAAAACAAATCTTGATAAATCAAGTTTGGTTTAGCTAGCCACTAGATCCAAAAGAAGGATCAGTGAGGCTATTAGATGTTGTCCAATAAATATGAATGGAGTGAGTACTTACACTGATATGAATGTCATACCATAAGGATATTATGATATCCTAGTGTAAATGGACTTGTTGGACAAGCATCATGATATCCTAGACTTTCATAATAAGACATTTGCATGCCTTGATGAAGACAGAAAACATAACACTATTAAAGGAATTATAATACCCATTTCAATAATGGATATTTCATCTTTACAAATGAAGAGATGTTTCAGGAAAAAATGCCAGTTGTATGCAGCTCATGTGGAGGAGATAGAAAATACAAAAGGGTCAAGCCTTGAAGATTTTTCAATATTGCAAGAGTTTGAAAATGTATTCTAAGAAATACTAAGATTGACACCAAAGAGGGAAATAGATTTATCTATTTTTTTGGTACTAGGAGCTTCTGAGTATAAAAAACACCTTACAGAATGACTATACTAGAATTAAAAGAATTACAAATGTAGTTGGAAGAGTTTTTGAAGAAAGGGTACATATGTCCAAGTGTTTCACCTTTGGGAGAACCAATAATCTTTGTCAAAAATAGGGATGGAACATTGAGTATTTTCATTGACTTTAGATAGCTCAATAAAGCCATTGTAAAGAACAAATACCCTCACCCAAAATTGATGACCTCTTTGATCAGCTAAGAGGGGAAAATATATTTTCAGATATATACTTGAGATCCAAATAATAATCAAAGAAGAAGACATCAGTAAGACAACCTTTAGAACCATGTATATACATTATTAATTTGTAGTGGTTCCTTTTGGAATGACCAATTGGCTAGTTGTCTTCATGTGCTTATTGAATGGAATGTTCAGAAATTATATGAATAAGTATTTCATTCTGTTCTTCGATAACATATTTATTTATTTGAAGTTTGAGGAAGAGCATGAACATCACTTTAGGTTGGTGTTGGAAGTACTAAGGGAACATCAGGTGTATGACAATATTAGTAAGTGTTCTTTTTACAAAGAAAAAATCTTTTACTTGGGACACATTATTTCAAAACAAGGAATAACAATGGATCTAGAGAAGATTGAATCCATTAGAGGATGCCCAACACCAAGTAATGTCTCAGAACTCATATATTTTATGAGACTAGTCGAATACTATAGAAGATTTATAAAATGATTCTCTAATATCGCTCATACCATCATGTATTTGCAAAATAAGGGAGTTAAGCTTGAATGGCGAGAAGATTGTGAAGAGAACTTTAATCTGCTAAACTATTTACATACTAGTGCACCTATTTTAAATATTTTTTACCCAAATGATAATTTTGTGGTTTGTATAGATACATTCAATGAAGGACTTGGTGGAGTCCTCACTCAAAATGGATATGTCATCAATTATAAATACAGAACGATTAAAAAACATGAGAAGAACTATACCCCACATTATTTGGAGCTTGTTTCATAGTTCATGCATTGAAGAGGTGGATACATTATTTCATGTGGAAGAAAATTGAATTAAGGACGAACCATAGTGGTCTAAAATATACTTTTGAACGACTAACTTTGAATGCCAGGAAAACAAGATGGATGTAATTTTTAATTGAATGTGAATTTGACATCAAGCATATCAAGGGGAATGAAAAAAAAATTGTTGATGCACTCAGTAGAAGGGTACACCTCATGCATGCTAGAACCATTAGTATGCATCAGTACAAACCATCATTACTTACACGTAAATGAGAGCTTACAACAAGAGAATCTACAACATAAATTCAAATGTTGTGAGATCAAATAAGATGGATTTCTTATGCACAAAAACATAATTTATGCTTCTAGTTCCAGAGAACTTAGGAATTTGGTATTAAAGGAAATGCATAATGTTCCATATGTTTGAAAAATTGGCTACCAGAAAACAATTACAGCAGTAAGAAGCCAATTCTTTTGGATAAGAATGAATAAAGATGTTGTTGATTACATTTTCAGATGCATGGAATGTCAGAGAGTGAAATACGAGCATAGACACCTAGTCGGTTTGATACAACCATTTCCAATTCAAGAGAAGAAATGGAAAGTGGTAACCATTGATTTTATAACTAAGTTTCCTAGAACAGTAAGGAAACATGATTCAATATTGGTAGTGGTTGATAAATTGACAAAGGATTCTCATTTTATTAATGTTCTCAGCCACCCACAAGTTGGGAATGCTACATAAAGAACTCACTTCCAAAACTAATCTTGAATTCTAATAATAATTAATTCGAAAATAAGCATGAAACAATGCAATAACCACACAAGAAATATCAAGATTCATTCCAAACCATCCAAGAAAAGAACAATGTTCCACGCATAGCAATAACCAACAAGAAGGAACATTATAAATATGGATCTCAAAGGTAATAATAATACACAGCGAAATAAAAATATAGAGAAAACACATACATAACTTATCTTTAATTAAACCATCACCAATTGGTTGCAGACCGAGGACGTTCCTCCCAAACATAGACATTGTTTTTCTAATTCTCAACAATAGGTCACCCCTGTCAGTGTTTCATGGAAACCTGTACATGATACCTAGCTAAAGCATACACAAACAAATCTTATCAAGAAAAGGAAGAGAGATACACAACGAAGAATGAGAATCAATGTATATTAGGATCTAATCAATGAGTGAGTGATATTTACTCATGTAGGCAATGACATCCTATAATTAGGAATGAATGCATAATAGTGATGGTGTAAAATTAGAAAGTCTAAAATAGAACTAGTCAATTAACTCACACTGAATTAGTGTTACTCCCACTTAACTAGTGTGTCGAAAATAGAAATTTCTTCAACACCCCCCTGAACATCACTATGGAGTAAAAAAAATGGGTCCTGACTACTAGACCATATTAGGTACTCATGTACAATGTAACTAATGAACACTGAATAACAATGAGGAAAGAGGGAAAACCATGTGGGAACAAAACCCCCCCTCAAAGTATAATGTATCAAAAGAAGAAAATGACAACTACTAGGAAACTATGTTCTTCACTGCAAGAAGATACCACAAAGTCTGAAACTTCTGCTCACTGAAATCCTTCGTGAAGATGTAGAAATATTTATGGATCTCATGAAGTCCTTTTGTAACCTATCGAACTGTGTACCTCTTGATCTTGTGGACCCATCTGCACCTGAAAATATTCCTTTCTGGTGGAAGTGGAACTAGATGCGATGTTTGGTTCTTTAGGAGTGAGTCATACTACTTTTGCATGGATTCTTTACATAATGGATTCCCATATCCTCATTGTAGATCTGCAGATTAGAAGATTGAACCATATAAAAATGCACGGGCATTGCAGGTTCTGAAGCTGAAAGTACATGAGAATGCTCCTCATGTTGAGATCGAGTCCTCCTTGAATCCAATGGATTCCCTGCAAGGATACCTGTTGCCTGAAGTGTGAATTGTGCCTTCTTGGGCATCTGTTGAAGCTTCAACGTTGGCTTCTTATCTAGATGTACTAGCTACGTATTTACATGTACATAATCTGAGTGTATGGAATCATCTCTGATGTCTGAAACTGATGGAAGCACAAGAGTATATGAATGTTACACTGAAGGTGCATGCAAAGTACTCTTCTTATGTGTAATTAGAAAAGAGGATTCATCATCAGAAAACTTAGTGAATTTATACAACCTTGACTTGTGATCCACCTCACCAATTGCAATGATGGAATTTTCATGCATGTCAATTACTGAAACTGAATCAGATGTAAATTCAACCTTTTTACCTTTCTAAGTGATCTGATAAACTGAGAGAAGATTCATAGAAATCTTTGGAACATGTAAAACATTCTCAAAATTGTCATTGTGGAGTTCCACTCTCCCTTATCCTACTACTGCTACTGGAGTATCATCCCCCATGATAATAGGGGGTCTTGAGCATAGAATCAAAGAAGAGAAAACTCTCTTTCATTTCCATATGATGGGATGCACCATAATCTGTAATCCATGAATCAGATGAGGAATTAATTGCAATCAGGGCATGATGATTACCTTTCTTAGGAGCATGATCTTATTCCTTTTGCTTCTTGACTCCCTCTGGAATGAAGTTTCCAAGGTTGTTCTGTTGAAGTGTATGTGCCATAAGATCGATCTATTTATTCATGCATGTGGATTCTGTTAGAATATAGAAGATTGTGTGCTCATTTTACCATTGACGATACCCTCGTCACCCAACCATAGGCCAAAGCCACCCTCCGAGCACCTTAACCTTGACTGAGAATTACTCTAGAAGCAAACCCTAGGCTAGATAGCCAAACAAGGTGTGGCGCATCTTCCTCCAAGGATAGCGCACCAACAATAGTTGATCAGATAGTCCAAACCCTAGCCAAGAGATAGTCCAAGCCAATATTTAAACTGGTTGTTGTAGCAGTTGCACGTACAACTCTCCTCCACACGTGCGCACCAAACTGGGAACTGCAGTGCGCACCAGTTTCTCTCTACAATTCTGAGATGTGTCAAATGAGAACTGGTGCCCTATATTTATAGTGATTCTGTCAAATTTTCTTGGGCCGACTTCTCCTTCTGGGTACATGTCTGTTCAGTATATTATTACTATTTCTGGCTGACTTCTTCTCTTGGAGGCTAATAACCTAATATAAATTATCTTCTTGAGCTGACAAGACTTCTAGGGTTATTAGCCAACTCATT